>CM074949.1:17810486-17828998 GCA_037577455.1 Pangasius macronema
TACAGGTGTTTGGCAGTCATCAACATATACTATACGGCCGAAGGTTTGTGGAGATCTGACTATTACACCCATATGTGGGCCTTGCCAAAACTGTTGCCACAAAGCTGGAAACACACAATTGTACATGATGTCTTTGTATGCTGTAGCATTACAATTTACCATCACTGAAACTAAGGGACCCAAACCTGTTTCAGCATGACCATGCTCCCGTGCACAAAGCAAGGTCCATGAAGACATGGTTTGCCAAAGTTGTGGAAGAACCCAAGTGGGCTGCACAGAGCCCTGACCTCACTAATGCTTTTGTGGCTGAATGGGCAAATCCCCACAGCCACACTCCAAAATCTAGTGGAAAGCCTTCCCAGAAGAGTGGAGGTTATTTAAGCAATAATCACACAAGCAATAGTGTGGTTATTCTGAATATTCTGCATTGAGAGTGCGATATTGCTTTTCTACAACAGTTTCATATGTAAGAAATTAATATCAAGTAACTGACACTTCTGACACAATATGACCAAATGATTTGTTTATTTTTGCTATATGAACGAAAATAGATCCCAAAGAAGCCCCACTCACTGATAGCCTATTGGCTAGCTGACTAGCTAGCTCACAATGATTTGTACATTCCTGTTAAGTGTACATCTGGCGAAATTGGCTTCTCTTCTTCTTTTGCATCTTCATCTAATGAGCTTTCCTATTTTAAGTCACAAATTATAGTCATGAAGAATACATCATTTGCCAAGTCTGCTGATGATGTCGCTAACTCTACTGTAGAAATGGTCTCAGTGGGACTGTTGCTGTAATTGTCCAAGCAAATTAACGGACCGGAACTAACTGTTGTATAATATAACAGCAAAGTGGGAACTGGAATGGTATGTTCCAAATGCACATATGGGTGTGATGGTCAAGAGGCCACAAACATTTAGCCATATAGTGTACGTATGTGAGAACAAAGAAAGTCAGCTTTTCTGAAACTTTTGTAAATCTGGCAGTCCTAAATTGTGGGTTTAGTGCAAGGGGAAACAATGATTCAGTTAAGGGGTAAATGACTGGTGAATGACCCCTTGTGAGAATTTCCCTGTTTGCTGCTCGGTGGAAACTTTTTTTTGTACAACTTACACTTGTCATACTACTTGACCCTACATAATCCTGTGTACAAAGCCTTTGTATTGTGTTACATGTTGCATCACGATTCTAAAGGAAAGATATTTTAACTCACTTTATGTTACTATAAATGGGATAAAAAGAACAAAAACAAACAGTGTGAAAGGACACACATATACACATATATCTATCGTTCTAGTTTAACTACTTAACAGGTAAGACATAATTTAATAAGCACTCATATACACAGATCTTGTTACACCAAACATTTTGTTTAAGGAATTGCACAAGAATTGGATTAGTTGGTTTAAATGGCTGTGTGCCCTGGATGTTCTGAAGAAAGAGAGCACACTTCAAGTCTCTCCTGCTCTCTGCTCTTAGATGAACTCTGACAGGGTCACCCAAGATCATCAGCACAAAACACACACATCAGCAACAGAATGCTGCTCTCATCAAATACACAATCTGACAAATGTATAAACAAATCAATGACATGCACTTAGAGTAAACAAGGTCACACATTCAGAGCAGGCAAGAGACTTCAGAGGCCTGTGAACGCATTTTCTACAGGTTACATGGATGGATTGGATTGTCCAGTTTTCCTGTCTTTAGCATAATTACTCAGTAATACAATCCTACAAACACACCAGTCATAAGTGCTGCTTGCTGAAGAGCCATGTGTTGAGATCGGCATATGTAGTACATACTTGTATCTGGTAAGATGATGACAGGAGTTTTCCTTTTACACTAAGAGATTGCTGCTATTAATTCATATCTGTAAGTGTTCCTTGTTCCAGGTTGCCCCATGAATATATCTGCTTGTATACTATGTAACCTGCATAACCTTGACTGCAATAGCTGTATATATTATTTAATTCTGTGTATGTGTGTCTGTGTATGTCAACAGATTGAAGCACGTGCTCTGCTTTTTGCTGCTGTGAATGTTTGTTATAAAACATACAAAATATAACTGTGTTATGTTGCATTTTAATGTAAACTATTTTAAGATACAGATGAACATCTGGCTAGGAATAGAGATACAAATTAGCCTTTTTGGGATAACTCTGTCTCAGTTACAGTAAAAGTTGATACTGTTTATTAATGGGCACTGTGCTTGAAAAAAATTATAAATGAATAAAAGTATGCAGTATATGAGTGTGTGCTGGAGCGCTGTTATGTCAGTAGCCTGCAGTGCTGACTCACACTGCAGTAATAATCGACTGCACATTCAATCTATGTAATACATCTAACTCACATGCATTTCCCTGTCTACACAATACAGAAAAACAGAACAGTTCTGATTGTGTAAGAGCTGCTTAAGTTCCTCTATCTCAAATAAAGTTTTTGGGGAGTAATAAATATTAATGTTTTAAATGTGTGCCCACAGTCAGATGACTTCTGATATGCTGAATCAGCTTTGGGTTCTACTTTTAGAACTACCATACATGTTTACAGTTATTCACAATTGCTTACACAGCATTATTGCACTGTGGCTCAGTTTCCTTTTACCTAAATCATTGCCAAAAAACTCTATACACATTTGAAAATGGAAAACAAACAAAAATCTCACAATTATAGTTATGGGTTTTGGACCAATGACTTATTGTGAAATGTGTGTCTGTGTCAGGGCTGGACTGAGACAATAACTTAGGCCTGGAATCTATATCCAGACTGTTTTCATTTTAAAATTAGGTTTAGATTGAGTTAATTTCCATCCATCCATCCATCCATCCATTTCTCTTCAGTAGCCAGTTTATCTATCCTGGGAACACAGAGGACAAGACAGGAATGCACCAGTCCATCTCAGAGCACCACACACACACACACACACACACACACACACACTTAGCTCATTAGCTCACTTAGCTCTCATGTGTGTATATATATATATATATATATATATATATATATATATATATATATATAAACTATCTGAAAAAAATAGATATATTAAAAATATTTTTTTTTCAGATAGCTTTAAGAATGACTTTGACAAAAGAAGAGCATATTCATATACCAGCCACTTTTGAACATGCTGTGGTTCAGCCACTGTTGAAGAGGCACAATCTTGATCAACATGATCTGAATAATTATAGGCCAAGCTATCTTTTATTTCAAAAGTCTTAGAAAAAGTTGTTTATTTCACATCTCTTTGTACTTGAATACTTTCAACATTTTTTGATGCATTTCAGTCTGGTTTTAGAGAACTCCACAGTACTGAATCTGCTTTGCTGAAGGTCACCAATGATTTTACTCTCTCTTGACTCTTTGGACCATGATATCCTTTTGAAAAGACTGAATCATGTCTTTTCAGGGATCTGTGTTGAAGTGGTTTGCCTCTTATCTTAAGGAGAGAACCTTTTCAGTTAATATAGGGAATTGTTTCTCACCACATGCACAACTATCTTATGGTGTTCCCCAGGGTTCCAATTTGGGACCTCTTCTATTTGCTCTATATATGCTCCCCTAGGGCCACATAATCCTGAAGCACAACTTATCATATCATTGTTATGCTGACGACACGCAACTTTATTTTCCTGTTAGCACAAATGACAGCTGTTCAGTCCAAAATCTATTTGATTGTCTCGGTGACATTAAATGCTGGATGGACACAAATTTTTTGCAGCTGAACAGTAATAAAACTGAAATAATTATCTTTGGTCCACCAGTCTCATCCACTGGTATTGTTAATCAGCTAGGTACGCTGTCTTCCAATGTGTGTGATTGCATCAAAAACCTTGGTGTTATTCTAGATCCTTCATTGTGTTTTGATAAGCAGATTAATGCTGTTGTCAAGAGCAGCTTCTTTCAGTTGCGATCAATTGCTAAAATCAAGAAGATGCTATCTAAGCAGGATCTGGAAACTGTTATTCATGCATGTATAACATCAAGGTTGGACTACTGCAATTCCCTTTATTTGGGGTTTCCTAAGACTGCTCTAGATCACCTGAAAATGGTGCAAAATGCAGCGGCCAGATTTTGACTGGCATAAGGAAGTGTGAGCACATTACTCCTGTGCTTGCCTCTCTTCACTGGCTACCAGTCAATTTCCTCATTAAGTTTAAAATTTTATTATTTGTTTTTAAAGCTTTGCATGGGCTTGCTCCACCATACATATGTGATCTCCTTAGTCTGTACACTACCCCAAGATCTCTTCGATCGTCCAGTCAATTGCTCCTTTCATTCCCACATTCACGTTCCAAAACCAAGGGTGACCGGGCTTTCTCAGTGGCTGCTCCCAAGCTTTGGAAAAGTCTCCCTTTTCATATAAGATCATCCTCCTCTATTTCTAAGTTCAAATCCTCCTTGAAGACTCGCTTTTATTCTCTATCTTTTAATTCAGTCTGAGCCTTGAAAATGTCCATTTGTCTCTCTGTATTTTGTATTGTTAAATGTTTTTGTGTGTAGATTTGCTTTATACAACTTGTACAGAACTTTGGTTTCAAATCATCTCACAGCTGGATCAAGAAGCTGTCGCAAGGTTGCTAAGGACATTAACAGGAAACATGGCAAGCACATCACACATGACACTGTTGCCAAACTTATTAACAAATTCAAAGAAGGCTGGAAGTGTTGCAGACCAACCGAGAAGTGGAAGAACATCTACTGACAAAGCTACACTTGACATAGTGCTGACATACATAGTCCCCTCTGTATAAAGGCAACCTGTAGTATTGGTTTCCATTCTACTGAAAGTTGTGGTGCAATTTTTGTGTCTCGCATCCTCGAAATGTTCTCTTACTCTCTAAATGTCATTGATCTTTAGCATGAACATTGCACATAAAACTAAGAATAATGATTCTATAATATAAGATTTTTTAAAACTCCAGTATGGAATAAAAATGCGTACATGATGACGGAGAACAGAACAGTGCTGTTTGTATAAGAGATGTTTCAGTTCCTCTTTCTGAGGTAAAGCTTTTGAGGAAATTATTTTCTTATGTGTGTCCACAGTCAAATGACTTCTAATTTGTCGAGTCAGCTTGTGAGAACTGTTTAAATCTACAGTTTTCCTTGCAGTCTCTACTCTCATCCCCTGATTGTTGTAGTGAAGAAGATGGAGACAGCACTAGATGGCAATCAGGACAAAGACACAATATTTTGCAAAGAAAACCCACTCTATGGTGCAGACATGAATTTCTCCAGCTCAGGCCGCTATGATTTCCAGACAGCTGGTAAGTATCACTCGCACCAAAATCAGAACTGTAGAGAGGTTCTGGGTTAATTCCAGTTTGAGCACCAGTCCTGAACTGTCAGACGTCTCATCTGCTATTCTCTTAATGCATCGTAAATGCAATTGTCAAGACTACCACCTTATATCACTGGTAGGTTTTGAGCTAAAGTATTTTACACAAAAGAAATGGACTGGAACAACAAACTTATAAACCACATGTAATTCTGTCACAAAATTCTAAAATGATGTTGAAATGGGAAAATGTTTTAAAATGTTAAAATGATGTGGTGATTTATAATATTTATAAGATGATCGTTCAGCTATTTTTCATGATAAAATAGTTTGGGTAAGTTTAAACTTCTTGTTTAGATTTTCACTTTGATGCCTTGTTTATCATTTGCTTTGCTTAGCTTGTTTTTTTCCTCTGTGCAGAGTTTTAGACTTTCTTCGCATGTCCGCATATCTACATCTGTTTTTAGTTCCACTACAAAGAGCATAACTGAAGGTGGATTGGTTACTCGTCCTGTGATGTGATATAGTAGTTTTAATAACCTTGGTGATGTTCAGGAGCTGCATTTTGCGAGATACTCTCAGGAAGGTTTGCAATGCTTCCAAACAATTTGTTGTTATAAAAGTGGCAATAAACAGGTGATTTTGAAACTTGACATCCATAAGAATAAACTGTGCCATTCTAAAACTAAAACACTTTGGGACTTTTCCCCTTTCTCACCGTCCTCTTCACTGTGTGGGGGACAGTGTGCTCTGTTTCAGAAACCTTCTGTTGTACATCTTATTATGCATAAACCTATTTTTATATTCATTACATGATTTGTGCTGGTCAACAACCATCTGTCTCTTTTGTGATGAAAGATTTTTTATTTATTTTTGCTTATGGTGTTTTACATGTGCAGCCACATTTATACCAGCAGGAAACAGGATTATTGAGAAGCAATAACTGGAGGAAACAAATTAAAAATAATATAAGTAATAAAGAATAAGAATTTGTTTACGCTTATAAAAAAATATTGCATAGGGATGTCTTTCGCATGGTAGAAAAATTTACCTGTTTGGAAAATGTCCAGAGAAAGTTCTGAAAAGCACAGTCTGGAATGTTTTACACACAATGATGCTGGTTATTATTGCTGATTATTATTATTATTATTATTATTATTATTGTTGTTGTTGTAAGTGATACAACTGTAGAAAACTGCAGTTTGCAGATCACAGCAGGTGCTAATTAACAATGCTTTCTATTTTTGCTTCAAAGTTTTCATTTGGCATCATCCTGACTGTATGTGCCATCCTGTGCTTATGATCTTTTTGCAGATGTAAAGCCTAGTAAGTCATCAGGAAGGTCATGCAGTGTTCCAGTGATTGTTATTTTTCTGCTTCTATTACTAGGACTGAATGTCTTCCTGGCTTACAAAGGTAAAGCACCATCTGTGCATAAAGACAATAAAACACTTTTATATAGATAAAGTCAGTAAAAGGTACACTTTTATTTACATGTTTACTTTTATTTACATGTTTACTGTGTATGAAGTCCTGTCTGCTAATGGAATTTACTGAAAATATACTTAACAGAACATAATATTTCAAGGCATTTATTCTTTGTTCATTATCTATTTATATAACGCACACAAAACTATCCTTGTATATGACATATTAAATTGAGTTTTACTTGTATGTTCTTATGCTCTTTTTAGTGTGAATTGTCCACTTCTGGCATTATTGTATATTCCAGTAATCCAAATGGCGAACTCCTCAGCAAAAATGTCTTCATAAACACAGTTCTTCAAATCTCATAAGAAACACACACACACACACACACACACCCCACACACACACACACACACATTTTAAATAAATGTTATCATCTTCTGTCCATCTATTGTTTTAGAAATGCATGTTTGCATGCATTATCTTGTTTAGAGATACTGGTTTTGACATATAACCTGGGTTTAATAGTGGATTTAAGGAATAAATAACAACTTATTAAATAACAAATTATTGGCCTTAATTGAACGTAGTTTACTGTAATTCATCCTGTAATAATTTAAAGATAATTTACATTATCTAGATTTGTACACAATTAGTTAAGTATTAATATATACTCATTTGTGGACCTTGTAATAAAATGACTTGGATTTTATTGTGCATCAATGCATGAATAGTGATCTCAGAAAATGAACACATTTTACTAACAGTGAATACGCTAGACAAAGACTCAGATTCCATTTTATCCTACATTGATTCAATCCATTTAGCACACACAAAACCTTTCTAACAGCTTTTTTGTGTGCCATAACCATAAAGTTCTGGTATGATGCTTGTTTTGGGTCATATAATTTGAAATGACCCTTCAAATATGAATCAGGTAAAATCAAGTAAAAATAATGCCAAATGAATGTCGAATTTTTTTTTACCAGATAAACTTAAGATGACGCTAAAGTCATGATATGTTTCAGAAAAACTAATTAAAGGTGATTTAATTAAATATAGTCTTGGTCTATTGTTTTCTTGTTTATGTGTGTATGTAGTCTTCACTCTAGAGGCATGGGTTCACTCTGAACTGATAAGAAACCAAAATGCAGATCAGGAATTATCCTCCACTTTAAAACAACAGAGCTCTCATTTAGATCAGGTAAAAATACACACACACACACACACACACACACACACACACACACACACACACACACACACACTGGCCCACATATACACACACAAACATACAAATGAAGCTTTAATCGAGGGAATTCTGGACTTCCTATAGCATTGCCTGTCCAACCTGTGTGGGGATGAGCGAGGTCTGGAGTCTCTGATGTCACAAATGTACGTACTCAATTCCAGTGCTCTCCAGCTACAGCATCAAGTGGACAACATCAGTCAGGAGAAAGGTCTCTCTCACTCATATACACACACACACACACACACACACACACACACACAAAACAGTGCATAAAAATATTTTACCATTAGCAGAGCTGTATCTGCACTGTATAATCATATTTTCTTCTTTCTGTTTATAATTAACATTTTATTAAAAGTTATTTTGAGAATTCCAGTAAACAGTCAATTTTGCCATGGATTTAAAACCCAGAGGATGTTCTGTTTTGTGGCCTCTACTATAGTAGCAGTTTGCAATCTTTAGAGCCCCCTTCTGCCTATGATGCAAATTGCAACTGAAAGAAAACTTTGAATACCTCTTATCTCCTTTGTTCTACCTATGCATATTTGATGGGTTGCCTATTAAGGAAATATCTGAAGCCTATCTGTTCTGGCTGGGGTAGGATCTAATTTCTGGGCTGGAAAAAATTAAATGGAAGTCTGCAAATCACAATTTGTGTTAAGCATTTTCAAATCAAATTATTATTATAGATCTATAAACACTTTAAACATTTCAAACTGCATCTTTAACTGTTAAAATGAATAAAATGACATTGTGTATGTAGTGTGTTTGTAGAGCATAAATTATATGCATTAAGCCACTATACATGGACCACATGAGATACTTATGCACTGAGATCCCGCTTTTTTTCTTGTTCTTCTTCTTTTCAATAGCACGTCCTGGACCTCCCGGACGTCCAGGACCTCCTGGACCACCAGGAGTCACGGGGTTGCAAGGTTTGGTGGGTGAGTTCCCTATTAAAATAGTGCTTACCAACATACTGCATCACAGCACCACAGCAACCTTACCAGACTCCCCAGTCCTTTGATTCCAGTTCCCCAAAGCAAGGCTCTATTAGCCCTCTAAATTCTCTCAATGCCCCAAACTTAAACAAAAGTGTCAAATCTGTATTCTGCCCTTAACCCACCCATATAACTTCCCATTTTCTGGTAATAACCAGAACGACACATTATACACAACTTTACCTATCTATTCCATATAGACTTGATCAAATAGGAACTGACTCCAAATACCCTCGAGCTTGAGTTTGCTCAGTAAAGTTTGTGTGTACAGTGCCCCCTACTGGCCAGTTCTGTCTTGGAGCCTGTAATCTCAGGATTACATGCAAAAGTAATGAACATGCATGTTCTGTCCTTTATCTTCTTACTACTGCTGGAGTCCAAATGATCCACTGTAATTATTTACCAAAAGCAGCTATTTTCAACATGAATGGTTAAGTATGTTAAGCCTTAGATGACCTTAAAAATCATTTTTTTTATATTATACAAATTATGTTCAGGTCATAGAGGGTTAGGTTATGTTCACCTGAGAATATTGAGGTGAAAAAAAAGATGTTTAAAATGCAGAGTCTTTGTAAATATGAATCAAAAACGTTTTCTTTATATTTTCTTCATTTCTTCTTATTTACACACGCCTATATGCGATAAAGGGGATTCACAGGCAGAGGAGGGGGTTGTGTGTTTTGGTGGTTGTGTAACAATAACTATTTTTATATTGAATTATTATATAGACTTTTTGATAATTGAAGTGATTTGGGTAATTGGTAGATCTGCCTATTATTTGGTATTTTAAATATATTTTGTACTTGTAAAATGTACACCTTTCAGATGATCAGAAGGTACTAAGTAATGTACACAGTGAGGGTGCTAATGAGGCACTGTGCTTATTTTATTTTGTTGCCTATTCATTGTTTTAGTATAGAAACCTGTTTCTAAGTAAAGTTTGAGTACTTTTTAGTTTAGAGTGGAACACAACCATCTCTTTTAGCCTTATAATCTTAGTCCCTGGGGCTTATGTCTGTTTATGTCAGGTCCAACTGGTGCTAAAGGTGTAGATGGACTCTCAGGATCACCAGGACTTAAAGGAGAGCCTGGATCACCAGGTCAGTATGTGAAATATGGAATAACCTGGCTTTGTCTGTGTGTATGTGTTTATCTGTTTATTGTGTAACAACCTTGCTCTGTGTATTTACTATGCAAATTTGCACATGTCTTTGTGCCCACACTTTTTATAGGTAAACCAGGTGAGCCTGGAGCCTTGGGTCCAAAGGGACAGAAAGGAGAGACAGGCGATGGAGGACCAGTAGGCCCACCTGGGATCTCAGGCCCCCCTGGTAGTAAAGCATTGCATGCATTGCTTCTGAGCACCTTACACAACTCCATATATAAATGTATAGAGATAACAAAGCAGAGATTTCTCATGTAAGAAAAACCTTGTTTTGTTGCTAACAGGGAATTCACAGAGCCAGTTAAATGGTTACATCCTGAGCTCATAGTTATACTGTATATTAGCATCTGACTGGACTTTAAAATCAGGACATGTCGTACTTGTCGCCAGTTGCGTCAGCTGGTATGCCTCCACCACGAACAATTTCTAATTTGTATGCCTGCAATACCCTTAAAATATGCATCAAACAGGAAGGAAAGCTATTTCAGACATTTGACCTTTTCTGTGACCTTGACCCTGTTTGGATCAATTTCAAAATCTAATGAGTTCCTCTGCTGGTAACAAGGATAATTCCATATAAATCCTACAAACATTCAGCTACTCGTTGCTGAGATATCGTTCTAATGAGAATCTCAGACGGATGCACCGAAAACTTGAAACCATAATGCCCCAACACCTAGTTCTACTGCAAATCTAATATGAACTGTAAAGCTTTGTTCTTTAGTCAGAAGTATGATTCTATAAAGATACTGCAGATTCTACCCTGCAAATATATCTTCCTGCCCTGTAAATGTCTCAGTAATCTCTCTCATCTCTCTCCTCTTTCCTCTCCAGGTGGCCCTGGTATTAAGGGTGAAAAAGGACTTAGCGGAGTACCAGGTTTGTGTTCACCTAAAATGCTTCTTAATAAATTGTCAGTTGCTATACATCTCTATATTTTCCAAAAATATTTAAAAAATGACTTGTTTGTAAGGTGAGTTTGAAAACTTTATTTGTATTCACATAACATTAAAAATTTAATCTAATCTCACTGTCTATTCTCTCCAGGTTTACCTGGTGCAAAAGGTGACCCAGGAGAACCAGGTAGTGCTGGGCCACCAGGAAACCCCGGACCAACAGGTGATCCAGGACATCACCGCTTTCCTAATAAAGTTTTCTTAAAGCATACTGTTTACCAAGTCCTCTGTATACGATGTTTTTTTTTTCCACCTTTTCTCTAGGACCTAGCGGAATATCAGGCTTACAAGGACCACAAGGAGTTCCAGGGCCAAGAGGTGAGCATGAGATAACATTCTATATGAGCATCCCATTCTTGCTGTACTTTTCACAGGATAGAGTACATTAGTGCCAAGGCAATAATCTTGTGTCATAAATATTCAGAAAATAATTATCCTCTGTTATAACACTCTGAAAAAGAGAAGGCTGTCTGGGTTGCATTAACGTCCTTTGTTCCACAGATAGTTTTAATTTCAACACATCTACTTTCAAGTGATAAATGTGAATTTTTGGTCCCAAGAGAAAAAAATGTGAAACTGCAGCTAGAGGCTTATTAAGAATGATATGTTTACAACACCATTGTGAACAACATATGCTAGAAGCATGGTTATGGTTGTTCCTAGTTCCTTTCATTCTGGAAGATTTCCTTCAGAACTAGTGGAGTATTTCCATTTGGTCATTTGTTTGATGAATACCAATATCCTCATGACAGTCATGAAGTGATCACCCTGTGACGTTGACTATGACCCCATATGGGTCCCTGTTACATCAAGCTAGTCTGCTTTCCCATTCTCATCTTATTAAGGAGTTGAGGAAGTGAATTCAAGATGCTAAATGTATTGTTCTAATTATTTCTTTTTTGTAGCTAATAGCAGCAGTGTGTGTGCTAGGGAAGCAGAGTAACAAATTTCTTAATTTTATAAAATCTTATATTCGTAACTTGTGAAATATTGACCTTTTCCAACTTCTTGGATTGAGCTTCTTTGACAGATACAAACAGAGCTTTGCCCTAACTGCAGCCTAATGCCAACAGCAATGCATGAAGCATGCAGGCTATATTAATACTACTGACTATGTACATTACCATTCCCCTGATGTGTATGGTCGCAGCAGGAAATGAAGCATACAGTAGACACTGCCGCAGAGCCCCTAAGGAAGAAAGATAATTAGCTCCATTGCTGAATTGTCACAGCAGGAACAGAAATAGCAGAAGGCTCGGCTGCTCAGCCCCGGGAAGAGTGAGTGCCTTTACTAGAGGTACAGGCTGATGAATCCCTGTGGCATGCAGTTTAATAAAAATGAGCTTGCACAGTTTTTCACAAAGCATATGATGATATGGTGAATGATCCTTAGTGACGCAATGCCCATTACTGCAGACACACTGTGCATTCTGTGTCACCTGTTGCTAATACCTGAACAGGCCAACTCCTTCTCTCTGAAAGACAAACTTACTTTTTGTTCTGATCATGAAGCCCAACACTACTATCGCATGTACTAAAATGATGGAACTCTACAGATCAAACAGAATGAGACAGAATGGGGCTCATTAAATTCAGTGTATTGGGTGATATTCATTTGTTTATATCTATTGAACCCATTATTTCGGTGAAGTTGGGTTTCAGCAGATGCAAAAGCTGATGATGGATGGAGATGCACAATAAATCATGACAGTCACGGCGCCACCACACAGACCATGGTTCTGCCTCTTGTTCATTTTACTGACAGGCCCTTTGTACCTACTACTCACCAGACCAGAAATGTGGTCACAGATCAATGGCTGACAGTGTTACAGCAAACCACACACCTTTTATAAGACAGACCACAACATGCTGGCATGTTTACAATTGGTCAGGAGCATGAGTGGGCATGCTCCATCTACACATATGCCATTTGTATGTAAGCAAGTAGAAAGTTTTCTCATTGTAGTGTGAAACACTGTGCATAACCGCCTTATCTTGAACTGCAAATAATAATTTTTAGCAGAGTCGGCTAGAAGCATCTCTTTCTGGTCTATACCCTTAAGGTGTACATGGTGGGATTGTTTGCACATGGGCGACCGGTTGATCTCAAAGAGTGCAGAATGTCTCCAGTCCCCAGGCTAAACAATGGTCCAGTGGTAGAATCTTGATTTGGCGCTAATGAGTTTGTGCACGTTGCCATTTGAACTTTCAGAGAACATTGATATAATGTGTCAGTTAATACAACTTTTTTGCTGGCCATCATTATACCCAGACAAATCATTGAACTGCACACGTAATCGGGCAGCACATATTGTCTGTCAAGCAACATGTCATGCCGTGACCAAACTCTCAAAAAAAGAGCGGTATCAGAATGCTGAGTGATTTCTATCCTAAATAGAGATCAATATCCAAACAGAATTTTGAGCAATTCTCATCCTCAATAGTGAACAGAATCAGAATATTGACTGATTCTCAAATTGATTTGCTGCTAGCTGCAAGCTTCACACCCTTACTGTTGCTAAGCAACAGTGGTACACTTGATGGGCAAACAAAGTGTGCACTCTCCTTCACCTTTCCACTGCAAAAATTCACAATTTCTATTTAAACTCACTACCAGTCCAGCTGAATTAACTTGGTACTAACTGAGGTCTCAGTAAACTTTATCTTGAACTCTCAGGATCTCCTGGATCAAGTGGCTCAAATGGGCTTCAAGGGCCCCCTGGACAGAAAGGTTCACCTGGAGAGAAGGGAGACAGGGGAGAAAGCACTGTAGGTAAGGAGAGCACAAGTTACAACAGCTATGATTGGATGACACATAGTGTAGGTATGACGTTTTATAATAAAATGCAATTTCCTCTAGGTACTCCAGGTATTCCAGGGCCAAAGGGAGACAGAGGCTTCCCTGGTAAATCAAACAATAAACTGATTATTATGTTACAGACATTAGGTTTATATACTATATAATTATAATATTCTCATGAATGAATCATGAATATATGTTTATAGTATACATAATGTGCAGGTTTATCTGGAACTAAAGGGGCGCAAGGCAGTAAAGGAGACACTGGTGAGTACATTGATGTGAACATTTATTCTCAGATTCATTATACATGTTCAGGAACTACTTCCTAGTATCTCCCTCACACAATCTTGCAGGCACTCCTGGCTTACGAGGATCAAAGGGTGATACGGGTATGTGTAAAAGTATCTTTGTTTCATGTATGTATGTGTAGACTGTGCAGCATATATATTAGTATAAATGGTTTATGTAGTACAGTGTTTTTTAGTTCTACCGTTAACGTGTTTATCTGGCTATATTTCTGTCCTCCAGGTTCTGTGGGTCCAAAGGGGCAAAAGGGAGAACAAGGTCCCCAAGGTCCTAAAGGAAATAAGGGAGAACAAGGAACTAATCCACGTAACTATACTTCTAATGGATTTATTATTGCAATATTGCAATATTTTGTGTGTGTGTGTGTGTGTGTGTGTGTGTGTGTGTGTGTGTCCAGCCACTTGATTGTATCTAACATCTGTAGAGTATCTAATTTGTGTCTGTCCTGTGTTTGTCCCATTAGAGGTGCGCTTGATCGGCTCTGCTAATTCAGGCAGAGTAGAGGTACTGCATAACTCAGAGTGGGGCACGGTGTGTGATGACAGTTTCGACACTATGGACGCCACAGTATTGTGTAAAATGTTGGGTTTCCAGCGAGCTACACGTGTTTTCACGGCACAACCAGGTGAGTCACTGCAGCTTCTTCCTGTTTCTATAAAGCATTATCTTATACTTATTTATTTAATCACACAAGTTAAAAATCAGTTTAACATCAGGTTAACAACATCCAAACGTCGTCATGCATACAAATACAGTATTATCAGTTGCTTTTTTTTCTTGAACGATTAGCGGTAAGAGATTTTCAATGATAATGCAACATGTTATGACAGCATGCTATTTGTAGTAGATTTTCTTTAAAAAAAAAAGATCCCAAGATTTGTTTATCAGATTTCTGTAATACCATCCACACTGACATCCTCATTCAAAACCTTGAGGGGGGGGTGTCTAAACACAGTGCCACGTGTGATGTATTTCAGGAACAGGCCGGATCTGGCTGGATGACTTGCAGTGTGTAGGAACAGAGGCCAGCATATTTGACTGTAAACATAGAGGCATGGGAGTGAATGACTGCCAACACAGTGAGGATGCTGGAGTAACCTGTTCCTGAATGGCCACAACAACCAACCCAACACCCCCAACACATACACACACACACACACACACACACACACACACATCACATACATAGGCACACATGCAAATTGGACTGAGTGTATACAATGACATCTGTTTTTTTTTAATAATCACAGTTGTAATACAGTAATGCATGTTGAAGATTTAAAGATAACATTGTGACAGCCTCTATCTTTCTCCATCTTTCTCTACTCCTCCAGCTTCTCATTTTTATTTGGAGGGACGCTAAACACATAAATAAGAGCTGTCTGTCTGCCTTCCTGTCTGTATTTGTGCCTCAGCTATTACATTATTACAACAAGGATAAACACATTGCTTTGGGTCAATTTATTTATTAATTTGTTTGTTTGGTCAATTTATATACTACTTTTCTAACACACAAGGTCACTCCACAAAGTATGTAACACGAAGTAACGTCAATTAAAAAAACACCTTAAACCTGCACAAAACCTCAGCTTGTATTTTAAGATCTGATTAATAATGAGCCTTTCATTTTATGTCGAAATTTTTGTTGGAGTGCAGCAGGTAGCCTTGTCATGTCACAGCTCCAGGGTTGATGGTTTGATCCTGAGTTTGGACTACTGTTTGTGTGGAGTTCTGTTTGTTGTCCGTGTCCATGTGCGGTTCCTCCAAGTTCTGGATTGGCTACAGTAACTGCTCTTGGGTGTGAATGAGTGCACGAGTATGTGTGTATCGTGCGCTGCTCTTCCCATTTAGGTTGTATTCCTGCCTCATGCCCAGTACTCCTGGGATAAGCTCTGGATCCATCACAACCCTGACCCAGATAAAGCAGTTTCTGAAGATAAAAAAAAATGAATGATTGAATTTTAGTTGGACAAATATTATTACCACAGAACCAGTAATATAAAATCATGATTAGAATAGCTTTAAAGTTAATTAGTCAACAAATCTGCCTTTGCCACCTCATTGAGGCCTTCATAAAAAGTAAACACACATTTTGTCAGAACTTTCATCTGTGAAACACTTTTGTTTTTACAGCTTGGTAAGTCCTATTTCAATAAGCTGCACAATTTACTTTATTTGTTCCGGTAAATCTCAAACCTCAATTCATCTTTATGACCTCAACCTGTGACTTCAGCCTCGATCCTTTCCAAGATGGCAGCGCTGTTGATGTGTCTAATTAATCTGATTGCACTCATTAGCAAAAGACCTGACCACAAAAGCGGGATGTGGAGGCAGAAAAAAAATATGGCTTCTCTCCAGTTTATTGATTTTTTTTAATATGATGCATCTTGACCTCTGGAGTTCACTCCAAAGTGTATTCAGTATACTGCAAGAAAAACATCGATTTTTCAGCCAAAGAAGACAACACTTTACATCTTTAGCTCACAATGCCAAGATTAAAAGGCCAACTTGTCCTTAGGGCAGAAACCAAACGAACCAAATATAGACCAAATGGCAAGACGCCAAGACTCCTTTTGGACCTTTAGTCTAGTCCACCACCTAGTGGCTGTTTTTTATAATAGACTTGAATATTGGAATTGACAATATTAGCATTTATTAGGAGAAGGTAGGGTGAATTCAGTTTTTGAATTTTCCCATTGTCTAAGCTTTCTTGCCTGTAATAAAACAAATACCCCAACACATGTACATTTCTGAAATCCTCAGGGTGTTCACTATCTACAGAAGTTAACGTGTTCATGTATATTTAATATTCAATATTCAATTATAGTTCATATTTTTGAAATTCATTACCAATCTTTTCAGTAGGAAAAGATTATGTACAAATCACACCATTAAACACTAGATTTAGATTTTCTTTAAAAAAAAAAAAACTTTAATATCAATCTAAAATTACATGATATGATATGATATGATATTATATTATATTATAATACCACATATAACAAAGGTTCTGACTTTCATTTATAAGCCAGAAACTAAATGCCGCTAAGTTAAACTGTGCCAATTTACCTGATGCCCCAGCATACCTGAATTCACCCTATTTAATTCTTTTAGACAGACTAAAGCTGGGAGTGTTCAAAAAGCATGTAATCGTTTGCAAAAGCATGTAAAGTATGCTGTTTAATAAATAAATAAATAAATAAATAAATAAATAACCCTGACTTGTCTGACTCGACCATTTTCTGTGCTCCGGCACACCTGCTTTGACTTTTATGTTATTAAATGGAATCAACTGCGAGATGCTCGGACTGCAGTACACCTCACTTGTGGGTCACTTTGGATAAAAGCACTTGTAAATGCCATGTAAATTAGTTAGGTGTGTTAGCAGAGAAAAAAAATACTTTGTTCTTCTGAGTGCTAGGGCCTTTCAGGCAATCTGCATATGTGTGTGGAAATCTTGTAGTACACAAGCAGGTTTTGTTTTGGATTTTGATTGTGTATGATTGATTTCTGCAATTAAGTTTTATTTAATGAATGTTCCAGGCGTTTAAAGATATAGCACAAGTTATACTAGTTACAGAAACAATAAGAATGTTAAAGATGGAGAAAGAACATGTACATATTGAATTGTTGAAGTAATTCCTTCACTACATCGCTACAGGGCAAGTGAAGGCTATTAGATCCCAATACTCCCCCCTACTATATGTCTATACTGCTTATTATTATCATTATTATGCTATTGCTTTTACCCTCTTTGATGCTTTTGAAAGAGGATGATGATGATGATGATGATGATGATGATGATGATGATGATGATGATGATGCAACTACATTTACATAAAAACCTTTGACCACACTGGCTTCTTATTATTCTTTGCAGTCTGTACCTTATATAACTATACCAATACTGCAAAGCAGTGAAACCTGTAATATGAGCAGTGCCAGTGTCACTGTAATAAAGTGGATGAAACACCATGTAACACTATTTACTACTTTAACACCATTAACTCATTTTCATTCAACTTCTGTATGTGCTTTATTCTGGTCAGGGTCAGGATCGTGGTGAACACGGAGACCCCGGAGAAAACTTCCTTAGCACCAGAGAAATAATATTAAGCAAGAAATACAATATATCTCACCTCATACAAACAAAAAAGAGACATAGAAGATAATGTTATAATAAATAGAATGAATAATATGCACTTATAATCAGCGAGAATCAAGGGGAAGGTGTACAAGACAGTGGTGAGAGCGGCCATGCTGTATGGTTTAGAGACAGTGGTACTGAGGAAGAGACAGGAGTCAGAGCTAGAG
>CM074949.1:17837974-17853992 GCA_037577455.1 Pangasius macronema
AATAATAATAATAATAATAATAGTAATTATTATTATTATTATTATTATTATTATTATTATTATTATTATTATTATTATTGTTGTTATTATTGTTGTTGTTGTTGTTAGTCGTTGTAGTATATAAAATCGGTGCATTATATAGACATAATATTAATAATAATAATAATAATAATAATAATAATAATAATAATAATAATAATAATAATAATCATCTTTTGTCAGGCAATCTATAATTTTCGTTTGGCTTCCTGGCTTTAGTACTCCGCTTGATATTCATGGATTCGTCTCTTTGTTGTTCTCACACCAGGGCCAAGGACCCGCAGACTGAAGAAGAAGAAGAGCCAGGCGGAGAACAAGCGGCCCCGGACGGCGTTCACGGCGGAGCAGCTGCAGCGGCTGAAGGCGGAGTTCCAGCAGAACCGCTACATCACCGAGCAGCGGCGGCAGACCCTCGCGCACGAGCTCAACCTCAACGAGTCGCAGATCAAGATCTGGTTTCAGAACAAACGCGCCAAGATCAAAAAAGCCAGCGGCTATAAAAACTCACTGGCGCTGCATCTGATGGCGCAGGGACTGTACAACCACTCCACCACCACCATCCAAGACGACTGTGACTGAAGGACAGACGGAGGCATGAAGCTGGACTTACACTCGGACTGAACTGCAGGACTGCGTTTACACTCTTGATTAAAAAGTGCGGAAACGCTGGACATCGATGTGACTGAACAGAAGTTTGAAAAACTCCTAACTCCTAACTCCTCCTTAAATAACCACTAATTAGTATCATTATAACATACACCTTTAACATATACTGTAGGGCCCACATCTATATTTTTCGATCATGGGGCTATGTCTATGTGTGTGTGTTTTTATGTCTATCGTTATGTCAGCATCAATTACATTTTTAAAATTCCGTCTCAGATTCCACTGCAAATATGTCAGCCTCATGCCAAAGATTTTACCAGATGGAAAGATTGTGTGCTACTTGTAATACAGTCTGAGTCGTGCAGGGCAGATGATTAGACTCCTTTGGGGAAAATGAAATGGAAGATTGCTGCTTCTGTACAGTCTATAGACAGGACAGTGGACATTACTGTGGGACTTAAGTAACCTGACTATCAGAATACCACTTATAGCCTTCTACCTGAGATATTCAGACCTGTTCTGTCCAAATAAACACTTTTATATACGAGATATATATATATATTTTTTCCCTTTTTGTTATATGGTAATGAATGCTGTGTGTTGAGGGTGTATGAATAGGCTAACATGCTTCATTCTTGGAGCTTTTCCTAATTCCAATTCGTGTCTTCTCAAGCATAAATTATTCAGAGCAGGCTTAGGTCTGTCTGTCCACCCGGCAGTCTCCAGTAATATCATTATACCATACATACAGTATATCAGTTTGTATTACACTGCATATTAAAGTGGCATTTAAGCTGCCGTTTGGTTGTTCAGGCTGCGCTGCTGTATTTTGCAATAGTGAATTTAAGAAAGATTTTTTTTAATGGCATCTGAAAGCTCTCATTAGATGCTAAAGTTATTATGCAGTTAAAGTATCTCTTCCCTGCGTCATGACAGACACGAAACACTAACTCGTGTCAATTTAGTTCCAAATATTAGCCGTGTGAAATATTTTAAATAGAAGATGTTATTATTAAAATCATATAATTATCAAATGGCACATAATGTACCAAGACCTATAGGGGGGAAAAACACACGCACACACACACACACACACACACACACACACACACACACACACACACACACACACACACACACACACACACATGTAGGCTGTATAGAAAATAAGATATTCCTACACACGGGTCATTCGGCAAAACTTGGTGCTTAACTGCAAAATAACATAGGAAAGATTATATACAAATTATGTAATATACATACGTGTGTGTGTGTGTGTGTGTGTGTGTGTGTGTGTGTGTGTGTGTGTGTGTGTGTGTGTGTGTGTGTACACATAGGCTATATAGAAAATAAGATATTCCTACACACGGGTCATTCGGCAAAACTTATTGCTTAACTGCAGAATAACATAGGAAAGATTATATACAAATTATATAATATACATACGTGTGTGTGTGTGTGTGTGTGTGTGTGCTTATGTAATATATTAACCGTTAAAGTGTTAAACACTACACAAGCACCATATACAATATTAAATAATTTAAAACACACTATCACAACTATCACACAATAAAAAAAGTTGTAAATATAAATTGTAAATAAGTTGTAAATATAAATATAAATGAATTATAGAGATTACAATGAAATGATGTTCGGTCCTGTTCGAAGCTGTGGGTTGCACTGATGGAGAAAAGGCTTTTCCTTCTATAAATCTTGTCTAGTCCGGTGTTGACGTGACTGCATTAGTCAGAGATGAACCGATGCTATTAATCAATCAGAAAATGCAGAAACAAGTTCTTTTCCCACTGAATCCAGATCTGAGCTGAACCGCCTTATCCCGATGAAAGAAGTACTTTCAGGCGTATTTTACTTTCTTCCTCTCATTCCGTTTTGCACAGCTCACACACACACACACACACACACACACACACACACACACACACACACACACACACACAGATTCAAACAGGTATGGTCTTTCAGGTTTAGTCTCAGAAGGCTTGAGGCAGAAGCTGCAGGTCTGTACTGCATTACACAGTGTAAGAAACTAAAATGAATTGGTGTGTGTGTGTGTGTGTGTGTGTGTGTGTGTGTGTGTGTGTGTGTGTGTGTGTGTGTAAGACTTGTAAGACTGTGCTCAAACATTTATGCGTGTCTAGACAGGCTCGACAGAACCGCACGAATACTGTCAAGTTCAAACATTTGATCAACAGAAGTTTACTGAACCTTTATAAAAAGCAACGCTATATGCCAAACTGAATGCTCTATCTGAATGCTCTATCTGAATGCTCTATCTGAATGCTCTATCTGAATGCTCTAGCTGAATGCTCTAACTGAATGCTCTAACTGAATGCTCTAGCTGTTCAAATCTTTTAAGTCAGGAGCTGTTGAACTTTTGGCAGCCAGGTCCAGCTAAAGATATGTCCACTGCCTTCTGATCGCAGTGCAGATTCACCTTATGAATATAGACTACTAATCAAATATTTTGCATATTAGGCAAATGGCTGTTTATTTATTAGAGTCAGTTCTCTTCCTGAATTATCAGGTTATGAACGGCACCTTTTCTGATTAATTGCAACTGCAGTCAGAATCGAATGACATCATTTCTGCTTGGGTTTTTTTTTTAGGTCAGGATCAAATGAAAATGTGCAGTCAGCCGAACTCATAGGCTAAATATAATAATTAAGCCTAAATAATATGAACACTATAAGAGTGGTGGTTAATGGATGAGCTACACCTCTGTAATGTCATATTAGAAACGCGGATCCATATGCTTTACGCACTCTGTGGTTCCCAGATCCCATGCACTTTGAGAGACATGGAACTAGATTTGCAGCTGTCTACACCGACTTCTAGTCACTTACTCTTCTCTCAGCTTATGACAGACTAAACACTCAACTAAACTCAACAGCACAGGACTCATCTCTCCATACGCGGTTGTTGCGCGCGCGCGCCATGCACATTAAACGGGTCTCCAGCAGGTTGAGTAGTGCGCGCGAACAACACGGTGCTAATAATAAATAAATAAATAAATAAATAAATAAATAAATAAATAAATGACAAAGGCGTAATACTGACCAAGGAAGCGGCTGCTCTCAACATTGCGCGGTATTGTAGGCTGATGGAGTGAACGAAAGCCAGTTGATGACAGTGGTTTTTAGATGTAATCAGATTTAAAGTGGTTTTAAATGTAATCAGAGTGACTACATGTTCACACTGATCCCTAAGAGTGCAGCTTCCGTGTTTACCTTTAGCTCCATTTCCAATAGATGCATAGCTTTGCCTATAAACAGGATATTATTTAGCCGACGCTATCAGAACATTTCCTTTTATGGCACTTTATGTTTATACCATAATACATACATTGTTATATACAGCCCATGTAACAATACAGAATATACTAAATTACTGTTACTAATCCTGCATTCAACTTGAACTTGAAATAATTTCTGACCTCAGTCAATTCTAACACATTCTAACCAGTTCTATGGCTTCTCTTTAGAAATTCCCTAGAAAGTGCAAGTTTAACTCAAAACACTCTCATTTCAGAAGCAGACTTGTCTGTGTACTACTGGAATGCACAATAAAGGATGCAGACACATCACATCACTTCTCGTTTTTTTCCCTTAAATGAGCACACACACTAAATTAATAAAGAAAACAAAACCACAAACAAACAAATAGGACTAGTGCTTTAAATTACTGTCAGTAAGATGACCTTAAACAACAAGCGGCTGTTCTGATTTATATCAGGTTGTGATTACAGCAGGCTGTTCCACCGCTTCTGCACATAACGAACAGATTTAGGCATGGCAAGGCTTTACACCCTCTCACAGACAGATGCGGCTGATGGTTAAACTGCGTCCGGACCACACACTGTGCCTCGGGGATGGTGTTAAAGCTGTTAGCCACGCTCCTCAGCTCCAAAAATACCGCAGCCCACAGAGGCAAGGATGGAGGAACAACACTATCTCTCTCTCTCTCTCTCTGAGAGAGAGAGAGAGAGAGAGAGAGAGAGAGAGAGAGAGTGTGTGTGTGTGTGTGTCACACACACACACACATACACTAATCAGCTGATTAATACTATGCCTAAACCTAAGGTTAATCTAGCTTTAACCTTAAACCTAAGTAACCAAAAGAAAATATTTGGGCTCTGTTATTTATTTATTTATTTATTTATTTATTTATTTATTTATTTAAACAAAAGCTGTGGTTTTGTTTAAATTGATTTTTCTCAAAACCCTCAAAACTGTCAGATATGTCTGTATTTGCAGGGATATAAAAAAAGAGTATACACACACACACACACACACACACACACACACACACACACACAGAGAGAGAGAGAGAGAGAGAGAGAAATCAGCTGATTAATACTATGCCTAAACCTAATATTAACCTTAACCTCAGTAACCAAAAAGAAATATTTTGGCTCTTTTAGCTTTTTCACAGTGTGTGTGTGTGTGTGTGTGTGTGTGTGTGTGTGTGTGTGTGTGTGTGTGTGTGTGTGTGTGTGTGAGAGACACAGACACAGACACAGACACACACAGTGCACACACATGTACTGTAAGCAGCTCTACCTGATTTGAAAACACATGTGTTGGAGCACAGAAACAAACAGTGTGGGACTGGGGTTATTTCAGGGACAGGATTGGGAAACACTGATCTAATAATTACACACTTATAACACACTATTCTATCACACTGTAATATCACAGGCTGTGCTATCACACGCTACACTCCCCAGCACAAAGGCGTGAAAATCTGGCCAGTGTTCTCACACATGCTGAAATGTGTTTTAACCGTAACAGAATGGAGTGGATAGTCCAGCATTCTGCGTGTTTAGAAACACGTTTGCTTCTGCACGGGGCTACAAGCTGCTCAGACATCCTTAAAACTACATATCCTTTCTACTAGTTTCACTGTAGAAAATAAATAATTCATAGTAAAATATGATTTGCAATGCATAGCTGAATAATAGGACAAGAGTTTAACAAGATAATTATAAACGCATTTGTATGTATGTATGTATTAAATTATTCCCCTAAGCATCCAGCTAAAAATATTTATTTTTTAGTTATTTTGATTATTTATTTTGGTGACTACTGTGAAAAGGTAGCACTTTATTATACTGTATAATAACTCATATGTAACTGTGCAGGAACTAAGGAGGAATGAATGAGTAGTACTATATTAAGACCCAACTCACTGATGAATTCTGGGTAATTATACTCAGTAATTATAATAAAGAAATAATTTAATAGTTCCTTATGATCATAGCAATAATTACTGTCTTGTATATCTTTTAAGGAACTTCTAGTTTGCTAGTCACTAGTAACGAGCTATCATGAGTACTTTACAGTACTCCTCCAGATCATCAAATGGGATTCTAGCTAAATGACTTGTGTCTAGTCACTGCATAGTTACGTATGAGTTATTGAACAATGCTGTAAAGGGTTACCCAGTGAAACTAATAGATAAGGTACAGCATGTAGTTATTCAGGAATGGACAAAATATAGGACAGGATGCAAAAATAGGACAGGACAAAACAACAAATGAATGCTCTCTATTTGATGAAATAGTCAGTCAGGAGTAACATTTGATTTATATGTTTGTCTGGGTGTTTATTTGAATATGGCAATATAGTTTGCCAGGAACATCAAGGTAATGTGACTGGGAAAGGACTTTTTTATTCCAATCTGACCTGACAAATCACTTTAACAAGTAAGTACAGTATAAGATCGAAATTGTGGTCTGTCTCTGAGAAAGAGAGAGAGAGGGAGAGGAAAAGTAGACAACAGAGGCTTTTCAGCACCAGTCGGGGTCAAGCTCGCTGACAGCACCCCAGACACAGTACAGCATGTGAATGCCAGACTGTGTGTGTGTGTGTGTGTGTGTGTGTGTGTGTGTGTGTGTGTGTGTGTGTGTGCATTCTCATCTGCATGTCTGTGTGTGTCTGTACAGACGTGTTTGCGCAAGTGTGTGTGTATGTATGCTGTGGAGAAAAAGGAAACACATGTGAAACCACTGGTCTCCATTTAGACCGTTCCAGACTCTCTATCAAGCTCTGTGTGTGTGTGTGTGTGTGTGTGTGTGTGTGTGTGTGTGTGTGTGTGTGTGTGTGTGTGTGTGTGTGTGTGTTGAATGTTGCATGAACAGTCCTGAAACTACACATATTGAATCTAAATTACAAAACATTGTTAGTCTTTATGTTTATAGTCTAAATTTTAATTCCTGATTCTTGTTATCTCTAGTGTCCAGAAATATTCTGTTGATTAGTCTGAAAGTAGTTTCTATGCAGCAATCCCTAAAGTTTCAGTATGCAATGAAATAAGCCTGTAACCATCATTTAAAATAACTCAAAATAATCTATAAAACAAGTTTTTCAGTTTTCAGCACTCTCTCCTAAAACTAATCTTTACAACTGCCTTAAATACAGCTCACTACTAGTTTAAAGATTTGTCCTGTTTTTCTGTTAGTCATGGTGTTGTTGTAGTTGTAGTAGTACTAGTAATTGCTGTTGTTGTTTTTGTTGTTGTTGTAGTAGTACTAGTAGTTGCTGTTGTTGTTCTTGTTGTTGTTGTTGTTGTTGTAGTAGCTGTTATTGTGGATGGGGGTGTGAAAAAAGCAAAGATGTGACTTTCTCAGGTTTTGTTACAAGATGTAAAGGTTAAGTGTCTTTAATACTTGGTATGGTTATGCATAAATTATACATTCAAGTATAAAGTTATATTTCTGATTGTTTGTAACAAGAAGTATGTAATTAGCTACGTTATGAAGGTGCTTATGCTGCACAACCACACAATCAAAAGATTTTGGAATTACACCAGTCTGGACAGTAAAAGCATAGGAGCTAAATTCTTATTTTAAAGAGTAGCTTTTATATATCATATGCTGATACATCAGGGATCACTTCATAGAGGCTAACATGGCCTAATATGGAACAATCTTCTGGAAAGAAATGATGACTAAACATTTTTAAGAAGTCAAATAATCAGACTGAATAGTCTTATTGGACAAACAGTAGTTCATACAAATGTAATTAGTGTTTCCCTGCTACACATGCATAATTTTCTAACAGAATGTCCTATTAAAACTGGCAAATAAAGCCGAAACCGAAGTTACGTATCACGCTTGAACAGTACATACATCCTCTGTAGATTCACATATACTGTAGTTTATGTGTACAGCAAATTCACAGGTCATATACACAGGACAGAAGCAAAATGTTTATCAGTATGTTATTCTTCTCACACTCACAAAAATGTAGATAAAATGACACGTAGTGATGACCACAAAGAAATGTTTACACACTCTAATAATTTGGTTTGCACTATTATTCACCTGCTAGTTAATGATAGTCTATGAGACTCAATGAGATATTGGGACTTGGATGTGAAAAATATTCAACAATTGTTTATATTTTTATATTAATGTGAACAATAGAGATCTGAAGTCACAATGTGTCACTTTAAAAGGCAGCAAATTCCAGTGCACTTCTGATAGATTACTAGTTCAGCAGTTCATGGAGTCTTTATCCTGACATTCACAAACACATACCTACACGGACACGCACACACACACGCGCGCACACACACAGATTAGATCTATATAGGATACAGTAAAATTGCACACACAGTTCCTCTTAAACTCCCTCTCTTTTATCACTGTGACTTGCACTACTGATGCAAAACAGAGAAGCCTGAAATTGCAGTGTGTGTGTGTCTGTAGCATGTCACTGTGCTGTCAGCAAAGCAACTATTAACACCATAAAACCGGACGCTTAAAGCAGGACCGGACACTCAGCGTCAAATGTTTCTCTCACCTCTCTCTCTCTCCTACACACACATACACACAAGAAACAAGGATGAGCTGTCAGAATGTCCTGAGCAATGAGGTCATAAATCATGTGCCCTCATAGTTTAGATGCTATCAGATAGGCAGTGGTCATTTAGCCTCAATAACATAGTAGGACATGACAAGAGCCATACATTAAACTCATCCTCCCTTTCTTACCGGCTTCTCTCTTTTTACCTAAACACACACACACATACACATAGAGAGAGAGAGAGAGAGAGAGAGAGAGAAAACCATGAGAATTTAACATACTCACAATTCAAGTTAACATTTTCACAAACTGTAAAAGTGGATGTAGCCTACTGTATGCTTGTGTATGTCTGAATGTGTGTGTGTGTGCGTGTCTGTGTGTATAAAGGCATGTTGGTACGAGGGATTCTGCAGCTCTGGTAGCCTGAAGCGAAACCTCTGTTTAATGTCACAGCAGCCTTATCAGAGCTGTGTTTGGTGTGTGATGACTATCAGCTCTGACTACACGTTAAACTGACACGGTAGCAGATTCATGACTAGAGCCAGGGAGACAGTAGACCTGCAGACTACCTGCCTGACATACAGTACATACATACACACATACACACATGTCTAGGCTTAACCACCACCTGTCTAACAGAGGCACATACTTATGGGTGACTTTCTGTATATATAGGTGATTATTTCTGTATATTTTCCATAGATATAAATATTAGGGATGTAGTTAGCTAACAGAGGGTTTTAAGACAGCCGACATTTTAATTAAGATACAGTGCTTTGCATAAGTATTCACTCCCCTTGAACTTTTCCATATTTTGTCTTGTTACAACCTGAAACTGAAATAGACTTAACTGGGATTGTATTTCATAAATCTACACAGAATAGCCCATAATACTGAAATGTGGGAGTGGGAGGGGTTAGAAATCATAAAATTTGTGACCGCATAAGTATTCACCCCATTGCTGAGAAAACCCTAGATTAGTGCTGGTGAAACCAGTTTTCATCAGAAATCACATAATTAGTTGAATATGTGCAATTAAAGGTGCACGTGATCGCAATACAAATATGACTGCTCCTAGAAGGCCCTAGAGTTTGTTAGAGAGCATACTTCAACAAAAAGCATCATGAAAATCAAGGCGCTATCAAAACAACTCTGAAACAAAGTTCTGGAAAAGTTTCAATCAGGGTTTGCTGAAAAAATAATATTCCAAACATTGAACATACAACAGAGTACAGTTAAATCTGTACAGTTAAAACTGGGGAAAATAGAGCACAACTTTGACTCTGCCTAGAGGAGCCTGTCCACCAACAGACAGTGATCAGGTAGAGAGGGAATAAGTCAAAGAAGCAACCAAGAGGCCAAGGGTAACATTGATATAGCTGGAGAGATGGATGGATGAAGTTCAGTACAAGGCATTTCTAGAAGAAAACTGCTCCAGTCTGCAAAAGACTTGAAACTGGGGTAGAGGTTCAACTTCCAACAGGACAATTCTAATTTCAGCCAAAGGTGGGTCTACCAAGTTTTGATCCAGGTGGTGAATACATATGCAACCCACACATATCTGGGTTTTTGATTGTTTGTTTTTGTTTAATTAAACCTTGTGTTACAATAAAAATATTTTGAACCTGCAAATGTTACCAGTTAAATCCATTTCAATTCCAAATTGTAATACTTCCAAAATTCAAAGGGGGTCAATACTTATAGAATGCACTGTACAAAACTGTATCAAAGGTATTCATATCTGCTTATGAAGAAACAATGTTAACATATTGATATTTATTTGAGAATATGGAAAAGACAATAAATTCTCACCATCTGCATCCATAATTAGTTTCTTATACACTCATAAATTTGATCTGGATACAGTAGTGATTTTTCCCTAACTGACTTTCCCAATATGCCTTAATAGATTAACTGAACTTGAAATTAAAAGTATAACCTATCAAGCTAACAGAGCTAGCCAGTGTTTGCAGAAACAAGTCATAGTTAATGATTCTTTGAATAATCCAATATAAAACAAGCTGGAACTTTTAAAGCAGTAAATGAAGCTTTTACCCAGATGCTTACATATAACATGTCCTGTCACAGTATTTAAACATTTGGGTGTTATTAAAGAAAAAATATGGGATTTTTTGTTGTTTTGTTGATGCAAGAACCTTAATGGAATTATATTAATACAGAAAACTAAGACAACACATAGTGAGAAACAAACACAAGGAAAAACAACAGTCAGAACCATGGAGCCAAACTCCTACTTTAGCATTCCAAAGTCTACATATGAACAGATGCCAGAATTTTGTCTAGCTCCAGTATCCAAACAGTTATACATCAATTTACCAATAACAGCATTACACTTATAACCACCAAGTTCTACCTCTCGGCTAGAATATCCACTATTTTCATTTTGATCTTAATAATACCATGTACTTTTCCGAATTTAAAAGTAAATCTCTCTACACTGCTGGCATACACAACCTACATAATTCTACTCTATATCATTGGCTTATTGTTTGGAGTGGATGGTGTGTGTCAGATTGAGAATGAGGGATCTTGTGTCCTTTGACCTTCTATTGGCCCACAATGACTCTGGCATGAGGAAGCTAATGGAACATCATTTACGCTTTCGGCCCATTGGCTCACTGAGCGATGAGAGTAAGGTGCATGCAAGGCTGTTGCCTTGGTTACGGTTGGCAGGTTGGATTGTAAAGTGGATGATGAACGAGCTGAGAGATGAGCTTTTATGTTCCATTATACTCCACCACATACACATGTTACACACACACACACACACATTGTACAGTCACTCAGAGGCCTCATTCTGTCCTGTGTCATCTGAAAACACCTCAATGACCATCACAAAGCATTACTGACTCGCAGTGAAAATAAACATAAAAGGTATATAGTTATGAGAGTGAGAAATGTAAGCCTGGGCCCACCTGGAAATTTAAGTGATTAAAGTATTACGTTTGTTGTGTTTTGTTTTGTAGCGATGATACTCAAGAAATATCCCTGTGTCCTCACACACTTCTCACCATCCCTACATTATTCGCTTATTCAGTTCCATAGTTTTATACACTTCAGCTAATCGTAATTGGCCCTCTGCCTCTGTAAGTGCCTTTGCATCAGTGTATCCCAGGAACACTAGGCATGAGGTGGGAATACACCCAGGATTGAATGCCAGTCTATCGCAGAGCACCATACAGACACACGCACACACTCACACATACACACACAGTTTAGCACATCCACTTACCTGCAAGGTGGGAGGTGGGAAGAAACTGGAGAACCCAGAGAAAGCCCACACAAATACAGGAATAACATGCAAAACTCCATACAGATAAAAACCTGAACTCAGGATCAAACTGTGGAACCTGGAGCTGCCATCCACAGCTCCACCATGCCAGCTGACTTCATTCATTCAAAATCAAATTAAATCCAAACTCGTTGACCACATTCATTTAAATTCTTACAAAGTTTGCTTGCGATCAGGTTTATTTTAAGATCATCCACAGACATTTTAATCCCCCCAGCCAAAAAATCTATACAGCCCTCTATACAACTTTCATATATAAATAAGAATCCATTATCAACCATAGCCATTACATTTTAGTCTAAAGATTGCTTTAAATGTCAATTATTCAATTATTAATTATAAATCATTTACCACAGAGTTGGAGCTAATTGATTGCAGAATCATGTTTAAGAGTAATTTATTATAGTGCCATTATTGCAGAGTAATGACAGCCTAATGATCATTGATAGGTAATTAGTATAATCATTAAATGATTATCTCTATTGAGCAGCATGCGCTGGGGATAATGGCCAAGCTGCTTGTTCTGTCCTACTAAAGCACAATTTATTACTCTTCACACTGAAGAGTCTCTCGGGGTGTGTGTGTGTGTGTGTGTGCGTGCATGCGTGTGTGTGTGTGTGTGTGTGTGTGTGTGTGTGTGTGTGTGAGTGAGTGAGTGAGTGTGTGTTATAATGGTAGTTTGATTTGCAGTGATGGAGAATGCAGGTGACAGTCATGTGATGTCACAACCAGTCTATCAGACATCATTACAACCCCAGGGTCAAAGGTTGAGCTGCTTGAGCCCATCTGGAGCATCCTTAGAAACACACACACACACACACACACACACACACACACACACACACAGAAACAGACAGAGACACTCCCACACCAGAATGGCTACTTTCTTATGCTAATGTCTGGCCGTATGTTCACCAAGTTCACAGCCTCTAAATTTGAACACACACACAAAGACAAAAATGAACTCATACAAATTCAAACAGGAGAGGGCAATGTGGTTGGAGTTCAGTTTATTACATACAAATTCATTCATAGGACAACATTCAAACACTGCCCCTAAAACCTTTCATACAAATTGAGTGCAAATGGTTACAAAGTTGTAAAAATGTTGATTGTAACACATTCTCATTTTGGTTACTGGAGTACTATGAGTTACTGAAAAACATTTTTACATGACTATTGTAAATTGTTCTCAACTGAAAAAAATATTTGTGTATGTTTCATCTGAAGGCCACTAGCAAACATGTCTATTTACACAAATACATAGTTGTTCCAAATATTCTCACTTGCCCACATTCGTAATACGTTTTGCTTAAGTATTTCATTGGTTTAGGATGTTTTTCCGAAATACTCTCTTGTACTTGGAAGAGTGCAAATGTGATGCAATAAAATGGCAAAATGGTATACCTATAATGTATTGGAAGAGTCTAAATGAATGATATCACCCTACCTCATCTGAAACAGGTTCAATACTACTAGGTTTGGGAACAGTAATGGTCCAGTACCACAAAGTCTCAATCCAGTGATGTGTCCAGTACCACAAAGCCTGGCCCAAACCCAGTGTGACAACACAGAGCTTCACCAGTCCAATACTACGTTAGTTATGCCAAAACCAAATCAGCACCATGGAGAGCAGAGAGAAAGACTTTTAATAAAGGTGTGACTCACCTACTGATTCTCCCCAAATCTTTCATTCTCCCAAAATCCCTGGAGAGAGGTCCTGGTTAATCCCACTAAAACATATTTTAATTATAGTGTATATAACACTACATATTTTCTGTACGGTATTTTAGGTGAGTTAGGCTGTATATCAGTTCACACATACACCTGACCAGGTTCTTGATCTTTTGTGAAAATTTTATATTGTCATAACAGTTTTAAACATTTCAGCAATAAAAAATATATCTCAACACCTCGGAGCAAAGTACTGGAGAAGGAATAGCACATTTAATTCATATTGTACTGTTGAATATAAAAGCTCAATCATCTAGGAAAAGTGCAAGGCCTGAAATTGAGATATCAGGCATGATCTATTTTATGTACAAAATTACATAGCAAAGGCAAACAGTAAATATCCCCCTCATAGGAATTGTTAATAAATCAATTATTTAATTGTACAATTAATCTCATCCCTATATTGTTTTATAAGTCTTACTTGTTTACGTAAGATTTACCTATCAAATAGAGATACAAATATGATATGTATTATTCTTTTTTTTTTCTTAACAGTAAGCAAGAAAAGGGCATCTGGTTGAGAGTGAAGATATGGATTAGGACTAAGATATGCAGGATGCAACAAAAGAGTCACTCCACTAGAAGCCTTTTACTTTCATGTGGGTGCAAGCAAGCATTCACATATGAAGGTCAAAATAAAGACCACTTTCATTAACATGCATTTACAGTGTTCACTCATTCATACTTAGTTTGTTCATTCACTGCCTGGTTCAGGTCATGACGGTTAAAACTTAAGCTACTGGTTTGTTTTTTATTTGGGGAAATAGAACCAACCTAATTGGTTAGTTGGTTCTATAATAATGGCAGTGGTGGGATTAAAAACAGCCTAATGCACATCTCTAATTGAGATCAATTATGAACTTGAGTGATGTAGCTGAGGTCGAGGAACTGTCAAAGCCAGAATTTACAGACCATGCTAACACTGCTGGTATTTCTACCTCTGGGTAGAAAAACTTCCTTCTGGTTAAGGCTACACCCACTTTGGGTTTAAATCCAAATACAGATACAGATAGGATGTACAGTGTGTGTGTGTGTGTGTGTGTGTGTGTGTCTGTGTGTGTGTGTGTGTGTGTGTGTGTGTAGGGTAGTAGGAGGATGTTTCTCTGTGTGCTGCAGGCCTCAGTGGGTGGCAAAGACTGCACATTTGCTGTGACCTGTGTGACCCCAAAAGGGTGAAAGGTGAAAGGTTTATTAGCAATCTGGTTAGTGACTGTTTTAAATAGAACATCTCACAAATGTCCCCACCCCCCACCTGCTGTAACACAGACACCTGGTTCAAACACATATACAGAGAGAGGAGAGAGGGGTGGAACAAGACCTAGAGGAGAGGTGAAAGATTCCCAGGGGATGAGTGTCACTGCCTGTCTTCAGGTTAGCAATATTGTCTAGACGCTTTGTTTTTTTCTTCTGTCATTTGATTTTTCTCATCCCTCATTCTTGATCCCTCTTCCTTGTCTCTCTTTCTCTCTCTCTCTGCCCCACCGAGTATGGACAAAGCGGAGGCTCCCTTACTTCCTAAACAAGTCAAGAGCTCATTTTGCAGTGACACACACACACTGCAGGGGAGCACTCTGATCAGCCGCACATGACAAGAGCAGAAGGAGAAAACACACACACACACACACATACACACACACACCCCAAACACATACAAGAGCAGACTCCTATGATAAAAGTACAAATCCCAAAATACAAATAAATGTATTTCTTGTATATCTTAATCATTTCTGGACATTATAACATTATAAAGCATTCTTCAAATTTGTTTGATAAATCACTGGTCTTATAAGAGTCTCAGCAATATACAAAGTCAGGTTCAGTGTTAACAACAACGTGTGCTTTTAGTGAGCGGAAAATTGGACAGCCAATAGGATTGTCTATACTTTTCTACAGAAAGTTGCCATGGCAGCCATTATCCTTCAAAGAGTCAAAGAAAATGGTGTGTGTGAGCATTCAGCTTGAACATCCTGTTAAGTGTGAGGCACTCAGGAGGAAAAGCACAGATATGAGATTCCTGAACAAACTCAGATCCTAACATTGAGGAGCTGTAGTGTGTAGCATCACTGAGGATGCTGGCTTAGCCATGATCAGTCCATTCAACTCGCTATATAAGCCTTAAGTCCAGTCCTTGAGCTACGCAGACTTTTATGGGTTGAATTAAGTTTGTTTTCACACAAATACAAAGTATGCAGTGTTTGGGGGCCCCATGCATCGGAAAGAACTGGTGTAGGTATTGAGCATGTGTAAAGCTGTAGTCCTCAAGCTCAATCTAGGAACATCAAACCCTACATAAAGCTACACAAGCAGATTAAAGGGGAAAAAAAGAAGCACATGGAAATTGGACTGAGAACCACTGGCAGAGAGTGTCACAAATGTGACATGTGCATTGTAAAAAAAAATGCATTTTTACAGATTTTTCCTGTATTTTTGAAATACACAGAATATTATTAATTTTACAAAAATATACTGTGAATTTACATGTCTAAGGTAAAATACC
>CM074949.1:17854092-17877806 GCA_037577455.1 Pangasius macronema
ACAACCTGGTTATGATCCACCAGCGCGAAATGCGAATACTTGGAATGTTTCCCCCGGTCTTAAGATTTTGTTCAGGATATATACATAGTATATATATATATATACAGACAAATTGCAAATTGCAGAGGGAGTGGAATGGTGTTCAGCATGTCATTTATTCAGCATGTCACTTTTATGATGTAAGCAGAATGGTTGTATTCCAGGATAAACATGGCCCTTTTTTATTTCCACTGTAGCAGGAGTGTTAAACACAGTGTAGATAGTTAGCGCTCTGCTGGCCCATGTGACTGCTGTGGAGCGGCGCGCGCGTCTGTCTGCCAACAGCTCACACACACACACACACACACACACACACACACACATACACACACACACACGCATGATGCGTTACCTGTTCTCACCGTCCGCTCCCTCTTGTAACGGACAGAGTCAGAGGAAGCGCAGTAAGAGGCTGTGTTTGAATTGAATCCACCCCGTGTTCAGCCACGTGGCGCGGAAATGAGGCTTCCTGTCAATCACGGCGTGCTCCTGGAGCGAATTTGCTGGGGGTGAAAATGTTCTACACAGTGTTGTGTAGTATTGTGTTGTATAGCTCCATTCTTCCATCGTAGCTACACAGTGACACACTCCATCTACACACCCACCCCAAAGAGATCTGTCTTAAGTCTGAATGTTGTGTTGAATATTGCTGTTAGAATCACAAATAAGTTTCATGAACATGCAATGTGTCGCATACAAGACTCTGAATAAAACAGTTGAACAAAACTCCTTGGAGTAAAAAGCAAAACAAAACTTTTAATTTTTTTTTTTATTATTTATTCATTTATTCATTTATTTATTTTAAATAGACCAGTGTTAGATGCTGCAGCTAAGTGATTGTCCACTGGTAAAAAATATTTAATTTACAATCTCTGTAAGTTCAACAGATCTTTTAAGCTACTTTTATAACAATAAGTGCTTGATTGCTGACTACTAGAGAAAGACACATTCAGTCATTGTAACCACTTTATTGTACCATAACATAATATAAATGTGGTTTCAGTTTTACTAGAGAAACTAGCTATTGTAATAAAAATGAGCAGTCCCAGCAGAATACAAGACTTAATGAACTCCATCAGATAGACCCTGTGTGTCTATGTTGTGTGTAGATTTTATGGATCTAGAAGTTATTTTACAGTCTGTTGTAATAGGCTACAAGGTTAATTGTGGTGTAAATGTATGCTCATAGTGATAAATGTGGAAGTTCGAGTGAATACTGGTTTATTCCCAAAATACAATATAGTCTACATGTGATCAAGACCAGCAAATACATCTCACAGAAGCAAACTGGATGTTAACTGATGACCCAAAAAAAATCACTCCAGGCTCTAAAAACAAACATTTTACCCACTACAGAAATGACTTCCTTGTGGACATCGCATGTCACTGATGCATCACCCTGAATTACATGCACACATTTAAAGCAACACGGGAAGCTTATTATCTGCAGGATCATGGGCACAGTGAGCACAAACACAAAGAGGAAGTGAGTGTGAAGATGTTTTTTTTTTAAACCTTTGAACCGAAGAAGTATGAGCTGATGAATGATCACTGTTACTCAGAATTCTGTTGAATACTAACCTTCTTGCATTCAACCAGATCTTGGACGAAGATCCTCATAAAGTGGAATTTCGTCCTGATCAATATAAATAATAGGACCTACTAAACAGGAGACTTAATAAATGAATGAAATGGTGTGTCTCACTTGCATGTTAACTGGAGCACTGGCACTACTTCTTTAGTGCTTTGCTAAAAGTAATACATCTATATTATTACAAATGAGCAGGTTTCTCCAAGACTGAGCAGTTGATTATCCAACCTAACAACTAGTTAGGACTCGCTAACACCAGTCTGTTGACCTCATGTTATCTGTCTTTGTGCAGGGTTTCTCACTGCATATGGATCCTATTTCTGAATAAAGCAGAATACATGTAAGTGTATGTTCACGCCCAGTCAGCTCCATAAATCATCGGGGATAATTCTCCGTAAAGACTCACTGCCCTGCATTTGTTCAGATGCTGTATAAGTATGCAGACCACACACAGACAGAAGAGTCACTGGATTACACACCCAAGCTGAAAAAAATCAATTACACAGGCTTGCATTTAACAGTATTTAGCAGATAACTGTACATTTCAGGCAATTAACCTGCTTTTATGAAAATGGCAGAGATTTAGGGATTTAGTTAATAAAATGCACTCACACTGTTTCCTTCAGCAGACAGACATATACACACACAAACCACCACGTACTATAAGACACAGCGAGAGGATTTACTATAGGAAATTATAAGAATCCAGGAGTAGATTTGAACCTTGATTTTGATTTTTGTCATTTTGATTAAAGACACCAAACAGAGTATGCAGTTTAAAATATCTTTTATTTATTAATGGAATCAAATGTTGAAATTCCAAACAATAATCTGACAATACACCTTTTCTTAATGCATGTTTTACATTTGCTCATTTTCTGGCAAGAATGAATGTAAAATTTTGAATTTTTTTTATTCCCATAAACAGAACCAATACAGCTTTCTTGCTGGGTTTCATAGCACACTGGTCCATGTCTCTGTGTACTAAGCTTAGTCCTGAACAGTCACCATTAACAGTCATTTAATGGTTAGTTAAAAACTGTAGTCTTCCCTGTAAAAGTCAAAATGGTATTTAAAAAAAGTATAATGATTCTCGATATAATTACTCAGTACAGATCACACTCTATTTTCCTGTTAAAGATGCATCTTAAAACAGGTAATGTGACAACATACAGCATTCACAAATACATACTGAATAAAACAGATGCAAAAAAAAGAAATTTTCCCAATTACTGTGCTTCTAATTTCAACTCCATTTTGTACAATGCTGATGAAATACAGTAGTCCAAACACGAAAGATCTTTAACACCACTTCACTCTCTGTTCAGTTGTAAAGGTAAATAATGAGAGTGAACATGTTTCATAGCAAATGATCCTATGTTCCCTATAAAAGCCTTGATTAACAAAATTATATTAAGGCTGAGGCAAAAATTGGGGTAATTTCATAGTTTAACTGAAAACTAAACAATCCAAAACCACTGTTCATTATCATTTCCCTTAGCAATGCTGATGTCTATATGACTATATGACTAGAAACAGGACATTCAACAGAAGATGGATGAAGGCTGTGTGTGTGAGAGAGATTAAACAGGACGCAATGCAGGATCACGGGGACGCTGAGGTAAAGCTTAATCATTAAATGATTAAGTAGTTTGAAGTAATGTAGTACTGTGTAGGTTAATACACACCTGATCTAACACTGATTATGCTCCTGCTCTCTCGCACAGCATGCTATCATGTCACCTGTGTGCTACTGAGTGTGGAGAAGTGGCAGAGCGGTAATCATAAACACAGTATACCGTATTGCAATTGCACTGCTTGCCTTTAAGATAAACTGAAATTAACTTTGGATACCATTGTAGCTGCCAATGTACCTTAGTTTAACTTCAACATATATTACTGTGCAAAAGTCTTAGGCACACTATTCAGTACAAAAAACATTTTAGATTTCCAAATATTACCTTTACACTAACAAAGTACATGGTACAGAAGAATGTTTGTAAGTATGTAAAGAAAGGAACAGATTACATAACAGACCACTTCTCAGACAAAAAAAATTAAAGGCTGCTGGTTTTGCATGCAAAAAAAAAAAAAAAAAGAAGAAGAACGCGTGGCAGTCAAAGTGTCCAGAAGAACTGTGGCAGATTCTCCAAGATGCTCAGTAAAACTTATCAGCCAATTTCCTAATAAAACTGAACAAATTGTACCCATGACTACTGTTTTGTTTTTGTTTTTTTAAGAAACGGGCTGCCACACCAACCATTGACTTTGTTCAGTACATTACTCGTTACTGCTCTTTACAGTATTTTCTTTTTGTAGAAATGTTTTGACTTCATTATTTCTAAAGGCATCTTTGCTTTACAGCATCTCTTCCCATGTCTCTAAGACCTTTGCACAGTACTGTACATGTGTAGGCTAAGGATTCTGTTTCTATGGTTTGACCACTATATACAGTATACAGTATGCTCTACCTGTAATTCTTATTCATGCCTAGAAAAACACTGTCTGGCAGCACCCACTGAAAGAATCAGCTTATATGAGTAAGAGACATAGACCAGAAGCATAGCTCATGGGTTAATATTCCAGGAAGAACTGCCACGTCTGAGTCACTTTGGCACGTCATATCCAAGAGAGATGCATATGCAAGTTAAAGAAACACTTTTCACAGATTTTTCAGTCAATCAATCCCAGTTTCAGCTTTATTAAGCTTCAGAGAGGCTGTACTGTTGTAAGAGAGCACCTCTAACTGTAAAAGTTCATGCAGGTCCCATTGGTTTTGCATCCATGGTATAAGATGTTTTAGTCCTGGTGAATCTTTTCCTGAACAACTTTACACTCATACTGGAAAGAAGACCTCAGTATTATTATTAGTACAATTTCAGACTAAATCAGTTTTGTGATAAATGGATGATGACTATTATGAGAACTTTATTAACACAACACCTGATAACACAAGTATAGAGCAAGTAATCGCATATGTGTGTGTACTTACAAGAGCAAGTTGTCGTCCTATATTTCCTATGGTTATCACACCAGCAAAGAAGATGCAGGGGAGCCAAGATCGTATATACAGGAAGTCAGGAGATGTATACCTGCATATACACACACAGAGAAAAGAATGCAGGTATGCACCTTCCAAAAGAGTTCACTGTTACTGACAACTAACTTTTTTTTTTTTTTTTTTTTTTTTTTAATATAATGCTGAATTTGAAAGAGTTGAACTCACTGAAACACTCCATTGTATACCAGTAGCTGTGTAACCAGGGTTGCAAGAAAAGCAATGGCGACTCCCAGGCCAAAGCCACTGCGTGACCTGTCAAATGTCCACCACAACCCCACTGAGAGTGCAGCCAGGGTCAGAGACAGCTGCACATTATTTGCAAAGTCCACTTTCTGACAGTCAGGAAATTAAAGAAAACACACCATACACACTCAGGTTTCTTATATACAGTACTAGCACCTCATGACTCAAACAGATATCAATTCATAGTGCCAAGATTTCATTATATTTTAAGTCTTTGTCCATTCTGATGCTTTTAAAACATAATATTTTCATCCATCCTGCTGTGTTTATCGTATTTCCCCAGAGTAATATTTTACATCAAAAACATATTTAAAAAATGTTCAAATAATAAAATGCATAAGCCTCTGTAAGTTATGATGTTTGTGCAAGAATTATGCTACATCTACAAATCAGTTATATCTAACATCACTAACTGGTACATACAAGGAATGCTGGGGAATCAAATTCTAAAGCTTCCTAAAACTTTAGTGCACCTCTTTAGTGCCATATGTACTTTTGGCAGTCATCACAAATATAAAACCCACCACATACATAATACCACACAACACCACATAATACCACAATACCACTAACTCGGAAAAGAATTATGCCAGTTTGCTCCCCAGTTCTGTATTTACTTAAGTTCTCCATGACGTATGCTTTGTAAGACAGTATTGGAAATACAGCCTGTATACTAACAATTCTCTGGTGATCTGAATGTTGCAATCACTCACAGAAAAAAAGACACTAAGCTGTACCTTTTAGAGTACAAATTTAATACAATATCTTTCAAACGTGAATGCAGTGTACTTTTAAAGCTAATATAAGCTGCATTGTTGGCCCTTTAAGGTCACTATTGTGTCATTCAGGGGACGTTTACATTGTTTGTACCTTGAGAAACACAAATGAACTTGCAGAGTCCATTTTATTTTTGGCTGAGCTTTGTATGTAAAGAACAAGCAATGTGATGGTGTTGCATCCATTATGGTGAGAGAAGGATACAGCGCTGGCGTGATTAATGCCAACAAAGACAGCCACACAGCGCATCACACTGGACCACTCGCGCTTCAGCTTATGGGGCTCCCCCAAACGCCTGTCTATACACGGATACAGCAGCCCTATCAGAGCTGAGAGAGAAAGAGACCGAGAAAAAGACAGAGAGAGATGGAGGGGGACAGAGAAAGAGATACCCAGAGAGAGAGAGAGAGACAGACAGACACAGAGAGAAACAGAGAGACAGAGAGACACAGACAAAGAGAGAGAGAGAGTAAGAGAGAGAGAGAGAGAGAGAGAGAGAGAAACAGAGAGAGATACACACAGAGACAGAGTGAGAGAGAAAGACGGAAAGAGGGAAGGAGGGAGGGAGAGATTTATAAACCTACAAAGTTCACAGACTACAATATATTTTAGTAAGGATTTTCCATTATGAACTAGCGTAAAGAGGAATTGTTCTTCAGTATGTTCAGGTTCCTTTTAACATTTTATTCCTTTCCAGTGCAGTGGTTTTAAAACGTTTCACAGACAGAAGGTGACACTGAATTTAGACATGTAATCTCCTAGAAATAAATGTATCAGCATGTATCATGCCATTGTATCCACAAACAAAGTAACTGACAGCCTCATAATAGCAAAGTAAACCATCACTTCATGAGAGAATGCGTTACCTGATGCTGTTCCACAGCAAGGTGGTACCCACCACGCTGAAGAAAAGATGCTACTGATGACATCAGGAGGGAAGAGAGTGACATTACGCTGCACCTGCAGCAGGTTTAGCACCAGCGCTAGGAACACACCCACGCCGAACAGCATGGCCCCCCGGATTAGCAGGTTAGTTGTACGGTTTGTTATCATGCTTATGTAGGGACCCTGTCGGGACGTCACGTTACCACCGGTGACCTCTGCCATGTTGGCAGTGACAGAGCAGAGCCCAGATGATTCACCACTCCTGTACCACCACCGTCAGCTGTTTTCACTCCACACCTGCAAAAGTAAAGTTGTAAAGTAACCGGTTAAAACTATACAATTAAACATTAAGGAGATTTATTTTACAGAAATAGTATGAAACATTTCTGTTTTTCACTGCTTATTCAATTAACTATATTCAATTATTATCTTCTTAATTATTATTATATGTATTATCTCCTTATTTGGGTCCATGAACTGTGCCAAGTTTTAACTTAATGTTTAATTGTGAATGATCAGCAACTCCCAAAGTGTTTTTAAGACTTCAGGTGAAAATCAAAGCTCTACTTTAGATGAACATGTCTACTGAGCTCTTATTAAACCCAGTCAACTGGATCAATTAAATTTCAATACAATTTTATTGCATAACGCTTTTAACATTGTCACAAAACAGCTTTACAGAAATATATAAATTCAGAATATAAATTTTAAGTTTATAACGAACAAGCCAGAGGTGACGGTGCCAAGCAAAAACTCCCCGAGACGATATGAGGAAGAAACCTTGAGAGGAACCAGACTCAAAAGGGAACCCATCCTCATCTGGGTGACACTGGATGGTGCAATTATAAATAAATCCCTTCTATAACTGTGTACTGCATTGACAAATAGTGCAACTGTGTCAGCACAGTTTTCCTGTGAAGTTTGTTTCGTTAAAGTTATCAAACTGTTCACTGATTGAGCCTTGGGTGCAGAACTGTTTGTGGGAATTGCAGTCATAAATCTATCGTAGCAATTACAGGCCAAAGCCATTATAGAAAAACTGTTTGTATGAATTTCAATCCAGAGCCATCTTCATGGTTTATAAGTGGTACCATCCTGTATCTTTATCCTGTCCATATGGGGCTATCCTCAACAGCAGCCAGTGGTTTCCAAGTGGGTCGTCGATCACTGGTTATTTAAATGCTTTAATAGATTTTACACTTTGTTTAAATGGGCTATATGCGTGATCAGATTAGATCCTGCTACAATCAGCCAGTTTGCTTAAATCAGAAAGCAGGTAGGTGCGTTTGGAGAAGTTTCTACACAGCTGTGTGAATGGTAAAGAGACCAGCTCAGGCCACATCATCATCTTCATCATCGTCTTCTTCATCATCATCATCTTCATCATCATGAGGCCCATCACCAAACTGCCCAATGCTAGCTATCTATATTAGCCACCTAGCGTTATGTTTGGGATAATATTTATATGAAACTGAAGATATTTCAAGGTAACACTCACAGATTTTTAACGTAGCCACAAATTTACCGCAGGCTGTTAGAATATAATCGCAGCTGTTTAACTTTAACCTGGCTACCCTGTAGTTACCATGTAGCTTAGTCCACAATAACACTAACTAACGACGAGAAAAAACAAAATCAAAATCACCCACCATTTTTAAAATTCTTTCTAACTAAAGAAGACAATCCAGTATCCAACAGAAATCCAATACGTTGTAAATAGATCGCTTGCTAAGGTCAGTTTTATTTACAATCTTCCACCGTGCCAAGGTTGCGTATATCGGTTTGATCAGTTCACTTCCGCCCCCGCTGCTCTGCCATTGGCTGGAATTAGCGGCCAATCCGCGTCATCGTATATGACGTAGCCCCCCCCCCCCCCGCCCTAAAAACACTCAAACTAAACCTCAATCAAAACTGTTTTTGTTTTGGAAATGTATTGTTTGACTTCATCAATGTGATCAATCTTAATAATGTTATATTATGAATCATTCTATTTTATTAGATAAATTACATATTAAGTGTAAATATATGAACCAAAAACGTAATTTTATATATATAAACCATTTTGAGTTGCTGAATTTTGTTGTTTCTGTTATGTAGAAATTAGCTTCAGTATTTTCACGGGCCTAAGAGCAGGAAATAAGAAATGAAGTGGTTCAGTAAACATATGATCTTGAGGAAGCAGATGTGAGTTAACATCTGGTTAAAGAGTGATGAATGGAGCCTCGAGCCATAAGCAGGCGAGCAGCTCAGGAGTCACGTGATATCGCGTAGCCAATATGGCGGCCTCCTCCGTTTTTCAGAGAGTGAGAACAGGCTCTAAAATCGGCGCTCAGTACGACCAAGAGGGAAACATCATCCAGGTATGCGCAAATAAAATAACTAATGAATGTTTCTGTGCGAATGTTGGCCGTCACATCTAATGTTGTTGCTAGCGACGTAGCATAGCTAGCCTCCCGGGTTCACTGGCTAACAGTGCAGTTAGCTAGTTACCTAGCTAGCAAAAGTGATCAAAATGCTACCAATCACCTACAAGTGCCAGTTGTCCTGCATTCTGTTAGGAGTTTTTATTTAGCATAGCAGTTTTCCAAGCAAACCCTGCAGGTACCGGATAAATAATTTTATTAACACGCCCTCATCATGTGACTCCTGACACCAGCAGTTCAGTACAGGGTGTTTTACTAGTACAGTTCTCTTTAAATGAACCATCAGTCCTCATAAAGTGGACCTGAAAGGGAACTAGCTGCAAATGGCCTCAGTTCTTGTGGTGTTCACAGTAATAGTGGACTTGGTTCTCTTTCTGGAAATTTTAGCACTGATGAGATCTCAGACCACTTGTTCACACCTCAGCTCCTTTACCATAGTGTGTCAGTGAATGTGTGTAACACTGTAGGTGAAAACATACGTTATTGCAAGATTTTGTGGTTTCAAAAACAGAACAGGCAAAACAGATTTGGAGTGAAATACCAGAAGCATTTTTTTATGCTGAACCATCAAAATCAACTCGGGCTTTATGCCATAGAGCTACTCACTGTATTACTGGCTGAGGAGTGGTTGGGGTAGAAAAAAAAACATGCATACATTACATATAGTATGTACATAATGTACTCTAATAGTATTATACAATAACTCTTGTTCCTGTCACTGACAGTACTGTTATTGTTGTTCCTCTTTTGGCTGATCTCGTTAGGGGTCGCCACAGAGGATCGTTGGTCGTGTATTTGATTTGGCACAGTTTTTATGCTGGATGCCCTTGCTGACGCAACCCGCCCCAAGTTTATCCGGGCTTGGAACCAACCCTGAGAGTGCACTGTTGCACGTAATCCCAATGGCTGGGGTTGGTTCGCTGGCTGGGAATCAGTGGTGAGAGTGATGTGGCCTAACCACTAGACTTCCAGGGACCTATTGGCACAATACTATTATTACTGCTGCCTAATAACTTAAGCTCTATAGCATAGTTACTGTTACCATAGTGGCTCTATTAGCTTATCTGTCCTGCTGCTGACTAACTCTCCTGACCTGGTTGAGGGACCATGTGACTTCACAGAAAGCCATTTGAGTTGTTGTTCTGTTAAGTGGCAGATAACTGGAGCTATGTATGTACAGCAACTCTGAGGTGCTCTATCTATAAAGCGAAATGTGAAGCAGACAGAGACCACTTTGTTTTCGCAATGCACAGCTCAAGTAGACAACAGAAATGAACCACAAACAAACAGTACTCAGACCACCTCTGAATGTGGTCTGATTATGGTTCCCTTGTGAGTCATTTTATTTTGTGGGTCTGAGTTCATTTGTTGCGTTCACAAATGTGCAAAATATGCTGAGTCATCAATCTGCAACTACTTGGAGCACTGAAATGGACCAAGTGTGAAAACACCCGGATGTAAAAAAATCAGAGGGTTCACTTGTATTGTTGTTGATGTGGTACAGGTGGAGACACGTGAAGATGAGGAACAGAGCATCAAGCTGGCTGAAATCCTGGAGCTGTTGCTGGCTGCTGGGTATTTCAGGGCACGCATCAAGGGCCTCTCACCATTCGATAAGGTACATTCACATCTTTAAACTGACTCAAACTCTCTCCACCATAAACATACCATCCAGCGTTTCTTCTGTGACTCGATCCTTTTTTTTAATATTCTCACAGGTGGTTGGAGGCATGACATGGTGTATCACAACATGCAACTTTGACGTCGATGTTGATCTGCTCTTTCAAGAAAATTCCACCATAGGACAGAAGATGTAAGTTTCAATCAAGCTTAAGCAGTGTGTAGCACCTTTTAAAAATAGTCATCACACATCATCTCAATAATTTTCAACCTCTGATTGTGATCAACTCACTTTCATTTATCTGCAGAACATGCACACTTATCATTACTCACTGTATGAAAAATGTAAAAAAAAAAAATTGGGGAAAACCTTAAACCATTAAATATTTATATCATAATATCAGCATATATTTATGTATATTATTAGACATTATTTTTAATTTTTGTACCAATATCAGTTAACATCTCTAATTTCCATGTAGCTTTGAGGCAGAAGTATCTGCTCAAGGGCTGGAGTCAGCATTCAGTAATATTAACTGAGTGTAAGAAAATATTGTCAGTATGACACTGAGGTCCAGCTGAACGTTCTCCTGTGGGAGTCACAGAGGTCTCACTGTATACAGTGCTTCATATCCTTGGTATTTTCTTTCAGAGCTCTGACAGAGAAGATCGTTTCTGTGCTACCCAGGATGAAGTGTCCTCACAGGCTAGAGCCACATCAAATCCAAGGCCTTGACTTTATCCACATCTTTCCTGTCATACAGGTGAACTTGGAAGGCTTTTTATGAGCTGTAATGTATAAAGACCCAATCTCGTTTGCTTTGCATGTTGTAGCTCCTTATTACATGAAATTCCATAAACAAAGATGTTGCCAGTACTCTATTACTAATAATTATTTCACTTTTTGATTATATTTTTATGACAGTTGTGTATGAACACATCATTAATGCAGTACTGTTGATTATGCACAAGACTGAGTGCCTTCTACCTCTCTGCTGCAGTGGCTGGTGAAGAGAGCGATAGAGACTCGGGAGGAGATGGGAGACTATGTGCGTGCCTACTCCATCTCTCAGTTCCAGAAAACGCACACCTTTCCTGAGGTGAGAGTGCACTAAAATCCACAGCGCTCAATCTGGTCAGAAGTTGTTTTTTAATTTTCTAGAACGTCATGCTCTGACAGAAGTGCCAGCTGTTAGTAAAATCTATCACAGGTTTATATTAATATGCTCATTCTGATATGTTATTGCTTCTGTAGTTACAGTTAATTTACAGGGACTTCTATGGTGGATGCTCCACGGAATATAAAACAGATTTAAATGTGATCATTATAAATGATAATTATTGATGTCTCCTTTCAGGAGACATTTATTTAACATTTCTAGGGAAAAGCTGCATGGGTTTTTTTTTTTCTCCAAAAAGCCTTTGCCTTATTTAGTTTAAGAGAAAGACCAAAATAGAGGCTTAGGAGGGAACATTAAATGTGACTATAAACAGTTAAAAGGTTCTTTAATAAATAAAAGATGTAATCCCAGTGGTATAAGAGGAACAAAACACTTCAGGACATGCCATTATTAGAAAGTAATCAGCTTCAGAGTGGCCACGTGCCTTGTCTTGTTTTATTCTTTACACACTAATGAAAAATCAGGCTGCACAGAGCTTTACACTGAGCTATCAGAGTGGCTTGCTCTTGATTTGTTTTCGGATCACAGATTTGAACGTTATTTGTATCATGAATGAATGTTTTCTGCAGGACGAAGAGTTTGAGCAGAGGAAACAAAAAGCAGTAAAAACAGTAGTGGATGTGTCTGTGAGTATCTCATTATGTCTGTTCTGTATAAATACACTGGCATTCATATGGATTCTTTACGTGTAACTTTTGACAGAGACTTTTATTGGATGACTCGTTTTCTATATCACTGTGATCCCATTATTTAATGTCTATGATTTCTGTAGTCTTTATTTCTCTCCTTAATCCTTGCACATAACCCAGGCTTCCTCCCTTGGATCCATGCACTGAAAAGCCACATCTCCGCCTCCCCATTTTTGGCGTCTATTTTGACTTCTAGAGATTTTTATGTGCATGTCTTACATGTGTCCTTCATTGGTCTTCTTTTTCATGATGCACATGGCTGTGATAGAACTCAGTTCCAGTAATGTTGTCTATTTATTTTTGTACTTTAATCACAAACTCTGCTGAGGAATTTCAAATATCCAGTATAGGAGGCATAAGTGTGTGTGTGTGTGTGTGTGTGTGTGTGTGTGTAGAGAGTGTATGCTCCTCAGAGGCGATATAAGAGGCAGGCTGATGCAGGAGAGCTGCTGGATGAAGAGTCCAGGGTTCATTCCACCCTGCTTGAGTATGGCAGGTAACATACATGCACACACTACTGAAGCATTATAGGTATTTACACGCGTGCACACGTGTACACACACACACACACACGTATACACATGCACATGTATAGCAGGTATCACACAGATAGTCTGTCGTCTCCTTCTCCTATTCCACTTACTCACTTGTGGCTCATCTTTTTCTCATTGTTCAATTTGTCTTTCTGCACTTCATTTACTCACTCTTCCTTTAGGTTATTATCACCTTTATGCCAGTCTTAACTTGTAGTATGTAAGGTTGTTATGGTCCCAAACAATTAAAAACATTATCATTATAAAAAAAAACACACACACACATGAGGTAATTCTCTGTATTAGTGCACCACTTTAAGTCTGTTAAGGTGTTTACAACCCTTCCAAAGATCTTACCTTTTCACTTCACATCTCCTTCTCACCATCTTCTTTCCTCTTCTTTCTTCATCCCATCAGTTCATGCTTAACCATTTCCTTCTACATGCAGTAAGTACATGTGTGTTTAGTCAGAAGGTTTTCAGTCCTTAGAGAACCACAGTTCCTTCTGTTTTTGCCTTTTTTGGCATGCTGTTTTGGCTTGAAACGTATTTTGGACAGAGCAGCATGAAATGTGTTTTTCCATGTAAAGTGTCTAAACTACACATCAATAACTGTTTAAATGCTAACAGCTTCTCTGTTAAATAATGACGTAAAATGATCTAAACTAAAGTGCTTTCTCGCCGTTCTTGACAGGCGTTATGGATTTAGCAAGCACTCTAAACAAGACAAAGTGAGTATTATATTTCACAATGTGCTGCACAATCTTGATTTTTCTGTGCTTTGAAAGGTTTACACTAGTAAATTATAATTAAATGGGCTATGCTGTAAAAGCGGTGTTTGTGATGCTGTGTTTTGCAGGCTGAAGAGAAGAAGCTGCTATTGGCTCAGGGAGCTCAGAGTCTGCCCCCTGGCATGACTGAAGTTTCAGAGGAGGAGGATCTACAAGCGGCAGAGGAGGTCGATTACACACCTAAACTCTGATCTGTTTACAACTTGTATCAATCTTCATGATCAAAAATGAATAACACTCATATACTGAGCTTAAAAATGTGGGTTTAAAAATGTCTTTTTCTGCAGAGCTCTCCTGTCTAAAATTATTCACACCCCCACCAGGCTTGATAATTGACTCCAAATTGCTAAGAGCTGAGGAGATATTGTAAATGCTCTATTAACTTATGACAGTAGCTAAGAAATAGTATGTTACGGTGAGAATGGCTACTACTGATATATGATTGAGTTAAATTATATTCAGCCGTTTGAGACTGGTTTCTTTCTATAATTTGGGCATTCTCAAGGAGATAATGATTGCACGTCAAGGATCAAGTCAAGGTTCATCATGTTTAAGCACTGCAGCTGTAGAGGTCTATGAAGCTTATTATCAAGCCCGAGATCTCTTTAATATGTTTAACTTTACTGTTTCTCTCTCCAGCTCAGAATCAAAGCTCTCATGACTGGTATGGCTGCCATGGCAACAGAGGAGGTACAGTAAGATTCATAGATCCTTTCACCTTCATGTAAAAGCATGCTCGAATTAATTCTTATACATGTGATACAAAGTCAAAGCAAGCTCGTGTGTGTGTGTGTGTGTGTGTGTGTGTGTGTGTGTGTGCGCGCTCTAGGGAAGGTTGACGGCTAACACAGTGGGGCAGATTGTGGGGCTGCAGTCTGAGGAAATAAAGCAGATAGCGTTTGAGTATGCTGAAAAGGTGAGTAGCATTTAATGCATTTAATAACCCATTTTGTGATTTCTGAGGTTTCCAGAGTAATAATCAACTTTGAATGGATGTTTGGTGCATTTAGAACTACATTTTATGTGGGTGATCCTGTTTGATACTCAAGATGGGTAAAATGATCAGTGTTAATGAGCATGTGAGTCTGCAGGCAGAGCGCTCTGCTGAGGATCGCACGGAGCGGTATGGCCCTGTGCAGCAGCATCGCCGCATGGTTACATCACTTAACAAACAGATCCAGCAGAAGACCAAAGAACTGGAGGAGGTAAGACTTACACATGCACGCACACACACACACACTCTTACTCAAGAATATTGATGCACAGCTTGGGGTTCTGTCTGTGCTTCATTTAGTTTCATGCCTTTGTTTCAGATGCAAGCCAAGCAGCAGAATATGAGAGCAGCATGCGAAGAAGGCAAGAGCAAACTAACTGAGGTAACACACTAGCATAAGATATACTCAACACACAGTATTTTCTGAACATATCCATACAACAATCAGCATTATTATTTTTAACAGAGAGACACAAGGTGAAGATGGCTATTGCTTATGCTTCGTGTGTGTAAGTGTAATACTGATTATGATGGTAATTAATGCTGCGTGTGTGTGTGTGTGTAGACCACTGAGCTAGGTGAGCAGTTGGAGAAAGAGCTCAGTTCTTTGGCAGATGTGGAGGCTCAAGCTGACTCTGGGTAGGGTTATTGTTGTTGTTGTTGTTTTTTTTTTGTTTTGTTTTGTTTTTTTCCTCCCCCCTTCCACTGTGTGTGTGTGTGTGTGTGTGTGTGTGTGTGTGTGTGTGTGTGTGTGTGTGTGTGTGTGTGTGTGTGTGTCCCTGTTCTGCGGTATCTAATCTAGTGAACTGAAGCAATTTTTCCCTGCAGTGTGCTCGAGAAGCTGCGTGCTCTAGTGGCCATGAACGAGAACCTCAAACAGCAGGAGCAGGAGTTCCGCACACACTGCCGCGTACGTTATATCAGCTGCCTCATTTATGTTCTGTTTATTTCTGAATAACAGTTGGGATGGATTTGAGAGTCAGTGCAGTAATTGTGCTCTTCTGTGTCTGTAGGAGGAGATGACACGACTACAGCAGAGTATTGAGGCCCTCAAGTTAGAGTTTGGAGATGAGGCTGATGATCAGAAGGTCATTCAAGCAAGCTTTCATAGAGCACACACACACACACACACACACACACACACACACACACACACACACACACACACACATGCTGTTCTGAATGCCTTTGAAGGCTGTACATTCTTGCAAAAAAGTAGATGTTAAATTAATTAAACTCTTGCTCTTCTGTAGTTTCATAATGGTGTTTAGAGGAGGAAAAATCCATGTACACACAGTACTGTGCAAAAGTCTTAGAGACATGCAAAGAAATGCGGTAGAGCAAAGCTGCCTTCAATAATAATGAAACCAAATGTTTCTACATTTAAAAAAATACTATAAAGAGCAGTAAACAGTAATAAATGAAACAAACTTAATATTTGGTGTGACGATCCTTTGCTTTAAAAAAAAAAGTCTCAGGTACAGTGTGTGCAGTTTTATAAGGAAATGAGCTGTAAGTGTTACTGAGCATGTTGCAGAAGCAGCCACANCATACAAACATTTTTCTGTAACATTTAATTTTGTGCTGGAAAACTAATGTTTGGAAATCTAAAAAGTTTTTGTAATGTATCAATAATGTAGAAGTCATCTCGAGAGAGAGAAGAAAACAGAAAGAATATATAAATACGATACAAATTATTCTCAGGCTGTATAATAATCCATGTACACCCATATTTTTCTCAAAATGTTTGTCACTCACACTCACGCCCTTCTTTTGCTCCTTGTCTCTCATGGGTTTTAGGAAAGAAGTCGATTGATAGATCAGCAGTACAGCACAGACCGGGAGAAGCTGCAGAAGATCCGTCTTCTGATGGTAAGTCTGGAGAATCAGCATTTACTCTGCAGTCTGAAGGAGAGTTCCCTTTCATTTATTGGTGTTGTCCCCTCCAGGCCCGGAGGAACCGCGAGATCGCCATCCTGCAGAGGAAGATTGATGAGGTTCCCAGCAGAGCTGAACTTACACAGTACCAGAAACGCTTCATTGAACTCTACAGCCAAGGTGTGTGTGTGTGTGTGTGTGTGTGTGTGTGTGTGTGTGTGTGTGTTCCTTGACTGTTAATCTTGATTCATTATTTATGCATGCACTTGCTTTATTGCAAAACTCAATAGCATGAGAATCATATGGTGTTTTCGACCCGCTTCTGTGAACTACGGTCAGATATTAAAGACTTTTTCTCTTCCTCCAGTTTCTGCGACACACAAAGAAACCAAACAGTTCTTCACTCTCTATAATACTCTGGATGATAAGAAGGTCTACCTGGAGAAGGAGGTACAAGAGACTTGTTTTATGGAATTTTGAAATTATTGCTTTAATAATGACCGTACCTAATCACAGTCCCAGACAGCCTAACATCCATGATTGTTTTATAACTGTTAATGTTGGTCTTGTGGACATAATATGCATGCTCAGACATTGAATAATTAATAATTTCACATGTACTTTGTGCGAATTTTTCTCTTTTCAGTGTATGATATTTATGTAATATATAAAAATTGTGTGTCCATTAGAATTTTATGCTACACCCATGCCGTACAGTTCTCACATCAGTGTGATCAGCAAATGCAGACAGTTTCATCTCCATCACATTTGATCACATTTATATCTGGTTTTTAATCATTCAGACTTTGCTGGATGACATTTTATGTGCTTCCTGGGATGTTTTTAGTGGAATCTCTTTGAGCTTAGATGTGCCTGACTCTGTGTTTCTCTTCTCAGGTGAATTTGCTCAATTCCATCCATGATAACTTCCAACAGTGAGTGTCATGATTGAGTAGGGCAGCAGTTTCAGCTATATGACTGCCACGTGCCATCACTTATAAACAAGTGTTTCAAATGTATACAACAAAGTTATCAGATTAAAAGACTGATCATTGACCATTTTACCTGCTGCTGGTAATGTGAGAAGGAGAACCTTGTGCATAAATGTTGTTCAAAGTTCAATTTCAGTGAATTATGGATGTTGCAATACAGTAAATATTTATGTTAGGGTCTCTATGTTCCCCTGTAGATTTGTGATCCGTGTATATGTGTGTGTGTGTGTGTGTGTGTGTGTGTGTGTGTGTGTGTGTGTGTGTTCATTCAGGGCCATGGCATCATCAGGAGCTAAAGAGCAGTTCCTCAGGCAGATGGAACAGATAGTGGAAGGAATTAAACAGAGTCGAATAAAGGTTGGTGAAAAAAACAGATTTAATACACACATATCTGCAGAAGTATAAAGTTTAACTTTGACTTGTTTTTAAACCCTTGTGTAGATGGAGAAGAAGAAACAGGAACAAAAGATGAGGAGAGACCAGCTGAATGATGAGTATCTGGAACTGCTGGACAAACAGAGACTCTACTTTAAGACTGTGAAAGACTTTAAAGAGGTGAGAACACTGCACTGCACTTTAAACACTGTCTGGCACTGAAATTCACACTACACCACGGCCCTCGTTTCTCAACACTGCGTAGACAAAGTTAGAAACCTGTTCTTGTGCATAGAATTGAGAATTATTGTGTGCACAAAATTATAATTCATGAAATGTCCTTAGGCAGCTCATATGCTCAAGTGTAAAGTAATGACACTCGATAAATACAAATTGTTCATAACCACCATGTTATAGATTTAGATAGAGACATGCTCCTAATTAAACCTATGGTATGTAAACAACCCTTATGGTTTCCTGTAATTAGGACATTATTTTGATAATGCCTTGATGAAACAGGCAGAGAGGAAAAAAAAGGTTTTCTGAAGCAGAGTTTTGCAGAATGTACACATCAGTAATTATGTTTAAACCAAATTGCAGTTGTTTTTTAAGATATTTCAACAAATTAGCAGCCCCAGAGCTATGCCTGACTGCTGTAACTCAAAGGCATCTTGAAGCCTTTTACCTATAGTCATTTTTTCACTGCTAGACATTTATTCATTTTGATAAACACCACACTATTCACTAAAAGATTTGTACATGGAATTTATGCAGATTTTTTTTTTGTAAATATTTTACCTACACAGAGCCCAAATACCTTTTTCGTTCAGCACATTTATTAAAAGGGACCCCATTAGTTTAAAGTAATACAGAATATTTAAACTTAAATCCTTTTGTGAGGAAAAACTGCTTTGCTTCTGTTCTGTAGGAGTGCCGTAAGAATGAGATGCTGCTGTCCAAGCTGAGAGCAAAGGGAGCGTCCTAAAAGTTCATTGTTCTCACTATGTTAGAACCATGGATGTGTTCACTGTCCTATACACACTATACTACTACTCCAGTGGGAGCGAGGCTAACAGCATGCACTTGACCGGGTCCAGAACTACATCTCTAGTAGTATACATTTGTATGTAGTCCATTTATGGAGTTTTGATTTTTTATTTTTTTTCTGTTGAAATCCTATTGAGCTATTTCCTTAAAGTCTCTTACAATGTAGCACATACTTGCACATCACTCTAATGTAAATTGTGTTTCAATCAACATCCATAGTGGACTCTTTGTATCCCAATTTATGTAATATGTTTACAAGCTAAATAAATAATCATGCATTTATCCTTGTCACTGAATTCCTGTTAGACAAATTTAGAAACAGATTAAAACAGATGCTAGTTACTAAAACATGACTTGTATAAAATGACTTTATAAAAGGCAGCATGCAGGCTTTTACAACAAAGGCTCATGGGGTTCTTGAATAGTTCTTTAATTGAGTAATCAGTTCAACAGTACAAAGAGTCAGGAAAATATTCATATACAGATTAAAGGCAGTTCATATGACTGGCACACACATTCTCTACACAGTTATGTGGAAAGGAAACAGACCTCAATTCCAACAGCTTCTCTCAATACACATACAAAACAAGCAGACAAGTATGTGCATAAATAACCACCGGCAATGACAACTATTCCCATGGATCCTGAAGCATTAAGAACGTAGAAAAAAAGCATTTCAGGGGAAAGTCAAACTCAGCGGGAGAACTGTCTGCGGTCTCCCTTGCCCTTGTTTACATGTTTGAAGATCTTTGCCTTATGCACGTTCTTGGATTTTTGGTAGCCAAAGCCTCCGCCTCCTCCCCTCTTCTGCAGCTTTACACCTTTACTGCTGTGAACATCTGAGAGGGCGCACGTTAAGGAATCATAGACCACTCCAACAGCAAAAGTACTTGTAACTCTAAGAAGCATTAAAATATTTACTTGAAATGTAGGTATCCCAGAACAGTGTCAAATTTAGATTGTTAGGTGCACATAACTGTGTAAAGTGCTCACAGTGAGAACATGCATGCAGCACAGTAAAAAAGACGACAGCCAAATGATGGACGAAGAGGAACATGACTCCTTGTGCATGAATCTGTTCCATCATGCACCATGGGACCAAAGGACCAACTGAAACTACATTCATTACTGAGCCCTAATCTCATTTTCCTACTTTACCTTATCCATTTTATTCAGGTAGTTTCATCATTTTCATGACTTATCAACTCATGTTGGTGCAAGCCTAGAGTCATTCAGGTTCTGTGTTGTACCAACATAAAAGAGCAAAATATTGAAAGGATACTGAGGTCAACATAGGGTGGTACTTTGAAGCCAAAGGACAGTGCCACCTGTGGGAGGTTGAGGGTCTGTACATTGTAGATCTGTTTGAGGGAGTGGGAATCGTATGCTCTTACGTACGATTTGTACGCCTCCTGAGCTGATTTATGCAGGTAGTAGTTCTTCTCAATCAGCTTCTCCAACTGACACACACAACAGGACAGTGGAACATTAGCAAGCTGCTGTTAGTAATCCTGCTACTAGATGGAATCAGTTTAATAGACACGTTAATGCTTTATTTAGAGTGTAAATGGATACTCACCTGTGACTGAATATCTGAGATCTTAGTCCAAGAGAATTCAAACTCACTCAGTGGGACCTTGAAGGAAGAAAACAATGTAAACAAACCCATGCATCTGGGAACTAGTTTCTGTTTGTGTATCACCGTTCAAAATCTCCGAATGATTTAAATGTAAAAGTTATAATGTTACCTTGGCCTGTTTGAGGAACCTCAGGAAGCCGAGCTCTTCGGGTCTGAGAATGAGGAGGGCATGGCCTCTGCCATTAACACCTCGAGCAGTTCGACCCACACGGTGGATGTATTCCTGAAAGAAATGAATGAACAATGGCAAATTAGCTTATTATGCATGTCCAGAATAGCCAAACCAACATGTGTATTGATCGCCTTTAGCGTTGTACCTTAGGGTCATCTGGTGGGTCGTACTGGACGATCCAGTCCACCTCAGGAATATCGAGTCCTCTGGCAGCAACATCAGTGCAGAGCAAGATGCCAGAGTCTGCGTTACAGAACTGGAAAAATGTGGTGGTTCTCTTCGTCTGCTTCTGCTTGCCCTGTAAAGCCACAGAAGAACATTAACTTGTTTTGTTGACGCTTTTCCAAAGCAGCTTACAACTGAGCAGTTAAGATAAAGGGTCTCGCACAGCCTAGGAAGGTAAGGTACACACACACACACACATATATATATATCAGAGAGAATATATAGCATTTAGGTAAATATCCATGTAACTAAAATGACACCAGTTTTGGCTATCAAGTTACAAAAATTACTACTACTACTAACACCACTACTACTACTACTACTAACACATTTATGTAGGGCCTTTCTAACACCCCAGGTTGCTTCACAATTTAAAATGTAAATACAACAAACACTGGAAATAGTCCTTGATTATCGTAATCCCAATTCCGACACTGTATGTCCACAGCTTCATCCTGCCACCACAATCGCAAACTACAGGCTTAACATCAGTACTTCCTTGTTCACACAATGTCACAAACAGAAAGAAACCATCTCCAACAGGAAGGCCCTTGAGGCAAGCACAACTCCAGTAGAGGCAGAAAGCAGACAGTGTTTAGAGCAGAGGCAGCTCAGTGGTTAATGGTTTGAGCTACTGCTCAGAGGGTTGTGTTCAAATCTCCAGCACTGCTGAGCTGTCACTGCAGGGACCTTCAGCAAGGTCCTTAACAACCAACTGCTCAGTTGTATCCTGTCTCAACTGTAAGTCGCTTTTGATAAAAGCATAACCTCTGAGTGTAAAGTAAAGCTTTATGTGCAGCCTTTTAGGTGTATAAGATCTGTAAAACAACTCACATGGATGGCCATAACAGGCAGGTCGATATAGTTGAGCAGCTCATAGTGATACTTCACAGACATGCAGGAGGAGAAGAACACCATCAGTTTCTTCTTGCGGTTCTTCTTCAGGAATGTAAAAAGCAGCAGGAAGCGCTTCTCTGATGGGCATACCACATAGCCCTGAGGCAAAAGACACAGTTTACCACACAGTCTAAAAACACAAACAATCCAAATACATGTGTATAAACAGACAAAGGCAATATTCAGACTGCAGAATTTTACCACCATGCTAACAGAAGAACAATAAAACATATAGTGGTTGGTATCTTAATGGCAGAAATATTTGATTCATAAGCAGCCAGGTGACTGTATAATGTTCTTTTATGCAGTCGTTACAAAATTAAGTGAATATCCAAGCCATATTGTGTTGCACATTATAAGAAACTGTCTATTATGCTTGTGCTATTGAAACTGTCTATTATGATATTGCACTGCCATGACATTGAGTGACACATACACTAATTACATTACCAGACGCGCCAATTTGCATGGAGCGCTGAAATTTAACGATGACTGATACTGGTGTACGCTAATTTCACTGAAAAATACACCAAAAGTGAAGTCTCAATAAAATGGGAGATGAGCCACATACGAATCTGGAATGATTTCCATTCTCTAATATTAACCCACACTTCCTGAAAGCCACACCTGTTCCTATTTTTATTTTTAGGCCATCGGTTGTAGCCGGTTTCATCATTCATCATGAGATTTTAAAATGGAAAATCACAAGCAGGGAAAAAAATCAATACTGCACAAGCCTATAAGTGTGGAGAAAGCTGCCTACTGTTGTCAGGAAACAGTATAAAAAGTTACACTTATGTGAAAGGACATCATCATAATGAATAAATAAATGACACTAATAAATACTCAGAAAGGCTCGTTTACCTGCTCCAGGCCCTCCACCGTGGCTGTATCTTTGTTATCGTCCACTCCCACATACAGAGGCTCTTTCTTCAGAGAGATGCGTGCCAGATCCTCCACCTTCCTCGTCTGTGTAGCTGAGAACAGCATGGTCTGTCTCTTCTCTAAACAATAAAAGTTACAGAAATATGAAATATTCGATAATGTCTAGTGTCATTTAATTAGGGGCAACTTTTTTTTTTTTTTTTTTTTAAATGCCGAAATCTATTATCTAAAGCAAGAGGCTCTTACTTGGCAGCAGTTTGATGATCTGTTTGAGTTCTTCCTCGAATCCAACCTCAAGAATTCTATCTGCTTCATCAATAATCAGACACTGCAGGTTTTTATACATGAAGCCAGGAGTGTTCTACAGCAAGCGACAGACAGGAAGACACAAACAGGCAGGGAGAGTTAATACAAAAGCAGACCATGTATCCTCTGGGCCTCCGGGTTGGCGCCCTTCATGTTTACCATAAGGTATTCATCTGACGTGCAAGATTTCTGATGAAGTGGTGGTACAAATTTAGAAACATTAAGAACAAGGTTAAAACACTGCTCTAACCTGCAGATGGTCGAGCAGTCTCCCAGGGGTGGCCACCAGGATGTTGACTCCATTACCAAGCTTCTGGGCTTCAGCTGAGCGGTTACTGCCGCCCATAATAAGGCCATACGTGTGCACGTGATGAGTCATCAACTCCTTCAGCACTCCATATGTCTGCATGGCCAATTCACGTGTTGGGGACAAAATCACCACTCCAGTACCTGCCAGAGAGAGAGACAGGAA
>CM074949.1:17900547-17912640 GCA_037577455.1 Pangasius macronema
AAGAGAACCTAGAATGTAATGATCACTAACACCTTTAACAGTTCCAACCAGAAATATGAGTATAACTCATGCCTATGAGTAAATGCAGTCTCATCGGCATGCATAAAGCCTGAACGAGCAGAACCCAAAATGATTAGTTAAGTGAGTGTGCAAACCATGCTCCTGACTGAGACACACAAAGAGGGTGAAGCAAGAAAGCTTCACCAAAACACTTGCTCTTTGGAAACATTTCATACTACACTAGCTTTAGGCCTTAAAGCGGGCACAAAACAAGAAATACTGAAAACAGCTCATGCATAACGCTCAAAAGGAAATCAGTTTAAAGTTCTGTCAAGCCGTTTGCAAATCAAGCTCAGAAACCACACCCCCACTTCAGTATGCAGCTGGCTCAAATAAACGTTCCTTCTTTTTTTCTAGTTTTGTTAGCACTTGCAAAATAATAGTAAATTTAACCCAGTACAGGAAGTAAAATATACACTTTGAGTTTTAGCCACATATTTACATGAACTAATTTAGTACAGACCCTAAAGCATTTAAGTAATTCTAACAATATGCTTTTTGTATAAAAATCACAGATTTGTTTTTTGTTATCATGACATGTTATCATTAAGTCTTGTCTTTCCCGTAATGGTAACATGACACTTATAACACTATAAATAGACTGTCAGTGACGGCAGATGCCATCTTCCATGACACTTTATGACATGCTTATATCAATCTTATGACACAGAGTTGCCAATATATTTAAAGATATTCTATATATTTATGTTTCCATACTGTATGTTTAATCCTAGGGGTCCCTGGTGGACTAGTGGTTCCAGCCAGGGAACCAACCCCAGCCACTGGGATTGCGTGCAACGGTGCACTCACGGTGCCGGTCCCAGGCCCGGAAAAATTGGGGAGGGTCGCGTCAGGAAGGGCATCCGGCGTAAAAACTGTGCCAAATCAAATATGCGGACCAATGATCCGCTGTGGCGACCCCTAACGGGAGCAGCCGAAAGAGAATACTGTATGTTTAATGCTATTTATAATGAAAGTTTATGTCATCTGATTCCTGTACATCCTATACTCAGTCAATAAAAGATTATGTTTCTGATCATTAAATATTTATGGGAAGCACTAAAGAAGGACCAAAGCTTCTTTGAAAACTAATAATAGCTCATTACTTTTCATGCTCATATGCTCGTATCTTGTAAATTGTAGCTATGCTGAATGCAGATTTACTTTCTCATAGGGGTGAAATATTTTTATGAATGTTATTGTGATAAATGTGGCCTGTTTTTGAATACTGACAGATTTTGACACAAATTTCAAATCCATGTTAAAAGGCAAATGAATGTGATTCTGAATCTTAATGTTATTATCATTATTATCATTATTTTTATTATTATCACCTTGTTGAGTATCTTGTGAAAGCATATATTATCAGCTTAAAATATATGTGCATGCTTAAGGCTTGCGCACACACACACACACACACACACACACACACACACACACACACACATGCACACACGTGAGTGCCAGAGCAGATCTACGACTGCTGAAATACATGAATGACATTTCAGGAGCTGTGGATCAATAGGCCTTGACCTTTAAACTCTCTGCCTGGGACTCAGTAACACTTTAAATGCCACCACAGAAACCCAGAAGAAGAGGCAGGAGATGAAGAGAACGGATGAGAGGCTTTTAAATGTACTGATGCCAAACAACACACACACACACACACACACACACACACACACACACACACACACACACACACTCCATCCCACACTAAGCACAGTAACACAGACTCACTATTCCAACCTCATGTGTTAAACACAAAGACACTGCATTATCACATCAAAAGTCCAATACTGCAGCACACACAGGACAGCTATGACAGTACAGGGGAACATCTCGACCATCCTCCCACTAACACACACATACTAGTGGAACCCCACTGCAGCATGACTGCCATAGCCCTTTGCGTGTATGTGTTTGTGTGTGTGTGTAAAATGTGGTACGGGAGCAAGCTGGAGTGCTCCCTGGAGGAGCAGGTTGAGCTGTAGATGTGTCTCATTCACAGTCACACTCCTGCTCTGGCTCTGAAATGCACACACACACACACTACACAGAGCTTTTGAACATTAGTAAGACCTGAAAAAAAGCTCTCTGAACCATGAACAGTAGCCTGGAGCTCAGATTAATATTAATGCTCCACTCATCGGGGTAATGTTTTCTCTCTTTCTCCATTACTCTCTCTCTTTCTCTGGGCCTAATAATGCTGCATTAGCATTAACAGTCTTTAGCACTGGCACAGAATTAGATGCCTGTCAGTGTTCGCTGTTGTGTGTCATTATGCAGCCTGCCCAGGGTGTGTATGTGCATATGTGTGCAATGGCTGTTCAGTTTGATTTTTTATTGTTAGTACTATTGTTTTTTTGTTGTTTTTTTGCTGCTCATTTGCTCATTATTTCTCTCAGTAATACAAAAACAAATTCAAAATCATACATGTATTGAATTAGAGGCAGTACCAACTGGATATAATTGCAAGGTCATTTTATTTGGTTTTATCTAGGAAGCATGGAATCATAATCCATATTGATGACATGGTTATCTCAGGCAAATCCATATTCAGAGAGTAAAACTAGAAACCACATAACGAGGGAATAGACTAAGACTTATTGAAAAGTAGTACAATTTAGAAAAAATGAAACCAAGAAATAATTCCAGAAAGCTCAGAATCATAACATAATCACCTGCAAAGAAATATTAAAGAATCTGCCTCAAGTATCACTGTCTCATCACAAAAATTATATAGTGTTAAAAATTTATGATTGCACCTGCTGCTCATCTCACTCACTGAATGTGCTGATGAAATCAGTTTTGGTGCACCATTAGTGCTTAAGCACGGCTGATTGAGCAACACGGCATTTCATTATGGTGCATCTAATGGTCCATAAATATGGCGGATTTATGTGCAGTGTTTGCAGTATTAATGCTGTTTTGAATCGCATATATCATTGTTTGAAGTGCTACATTCAGCAGCATCCACTGCTACGTCTATGAGAAATGGAAGCATATTGTAATTGCATATACAGTACTGTGCAAAAGGCTTTGGCATATGTAAACATATATTTTATGTTTTCTATGTAAAATATACTATAAAGAGCACTAAACAGCACCCAAAAAAAAAAGGATCAGTCGTCTCAAGTACACTTCACGGGGGGTAAGGTGGCTTAGTGGTTGCCTCGCACCTCCAGGGTTGAGGGTTCAATTCCCGTCTCCATCCTGTGTGTGTGTGGAGTTTGCATGCTCTCCCCGCACTTCAGGGGTTTCCTCCCCCAGTCCAAAGACATGCATTGCAGGTTGATTGGTGTTCCCAAAGTGTCTGGAGTGTGTATGTGTGTGATAGTGGTCTGTGATGTGTTGGCACCCTGCCCCTCACCTTGTGTCCCGAGTCCCTGCGATAGGCTCCAGGTTACCCTGTAATAAGCGGTACAGAAAATGGATGGATGGAGGTGCACTTCATACAGTTTTTTGAGAATATGTCCTCAGTTATGTCATCAATTACTTTCTTTGCTGACATACTTTTGCACAGTACTGTACAGCTGCTGACTTCTGTCATATAACACTGCGTTCTGTCATATAACACTGCCTTGTGTCATATAACACTGCGTTCTGTCATATAACACTGCGTTCTGTCATATAACACTGTGACTGATGTAACTAGTTTGAAAACTTGTCATCATGCCTCTAGTATTTAAGATTTAACAGTAATATGTGGCACTGTATTGATTGCTGTATAATGATTACTGAAAAAACAGACTCCATTCTGTTGATGGATATGGTTGTGTGTAAAATTAATAATTTTTTTTTAATTATACCAGCAGCACTGTAGAATGATCAATTCTGTTTAGTCAAAAAGTAGCAATTAGTTTCCTATAACAGAAACTCTGGTAGTAGTGCCAGCTACAAGATTCATATTAATGCACTCCTTCTAATATGTCATTGTTTTTGTAGGAAACAGGGACCTGTATGATGGACACTCCACACGAACAGATAATACAAACATGGAAGGTTTTTCGGAATTGAAAGATTGTGAGGATGGAGGACTTGCTCTTCAAGCTGCATTTTTTTCCTTATTAATTTCAAGAGAGAGACAAAGAGAGACTGGTGAGGGAACAACTATTTATAGCTGCTATAACATAAGTGAAAACAGGAACTAGCTTGTTACACGGATGTTCCATAACATTAAACATAACTATAAAATGGTAAAGTGTATGTGTAATCCTTTAATAAGTACAAAAAAAGGAATTGGCAAATTGCTGTAGTATCAGATGAGTAAAACACATTGGGACTTGCTGTTATTGAAAAAGAATTTTTAACAACTTTGCGGTAGTAGCAGTAACTCCACTTTGTGTGATGCCGCATCACACCATGCTGCTGTTGATTGTTTTGCTGTAACAGCACCTGTAACACAGCTTTACAATATAATGTCTACGAAAGATATCTCAGCTAATTTTTTACTATATGCATTTTCCTTCCAGATCGTTTATATGAATTTTAAAAATGCATATTTAAAAACTGAATGGAAAAGACATGCATTTGAAAATATGTTGCAAAGACGTTTTTTATGCATGGCTGAGGTGAAAAGATGGTCTACCAGTAAAGATAAGATGTGACAAAAACAATTTTGATAAACCTGGAGCCATAACATGTTTCAACACAATATCTAAACATAAACACAGCCACAGAGCACATTTGTGTGCAGTTTGGACAAACAACGAAACAAAAAACCTGTCTTGATTTTATCAGAAATGCAACATCAAACTTCATGCACTATGACAATGACTATGATAAAGCGGTTACTGAAGATGAATGAATGAATGAATGAATGAATGAACATCACATCCATCTATTCCACTACCTCTTTAGTGCTCTTTTCTGTCAGTAAACCGATGTAAAACAGCCATGTACTTTTTTTAAATGATAGTTTTCCCTCCCTAATAACCTTTACATCATTTTCAAGATTTTCACCTGACTGTAGTTGACGGAAACACAGCCTCGTTCACATTCTCTTTGACCAACATTTGTTTTAAAATTTCAAATGTTTGGATACTTATGGATTTATTATTATTTTTAAATAGAATTGTTGTAGGATGCCTTTTGCTGACTTTGCTAACCTTGCTGTTTATGAATATTCATAAGCAGGCACCAGATGATAATTAATATTCATTATTTGAAATTCAAAAATATGGCTGGCCTAAAGGGGGAAGAAGAGCAAAATTTTTTTTGCTTCAGAGTGGCGTTTGCAAAGCAGTTTACAGCATTTACTCAGTGATAGGACTCAAGACTTTTTTTTTCTTTAAAAAAAATGCAAACCCTGTCCTGCACTACATCTCTTATTCCTGCAGTTAAGTCAGATGTCATTTAAAAAAAAGCATTAACAGACTCAGCAGATGTGTCACATTTATGGACCTTTTGGTCTTCCACATGTTGTAGCCAGCTGTGTGTGAGTAGTGTAGTGTGGACTGTAAACTCTCAGTGCCTGAGCGCACCTGCGCACTGAAGTCCGCCTCATTCCGTCTCCAGCTGACTGAGAGAGCTGTTCAGCTTCAGAACCATGAACCAGACCGCCGGAGTCTCGAACCAGTGCCGCAGACGCCACTCAACCGACAACAAGGTAGGTTCACATGTCTATAACCAGCATTTTCACAAGAACCCGTGCACCCTGCTCCAGTGCTCCTGTCTAGCGTTTGTCGCATGGGTTATAGACTAATCACAATTTCACACGACGCAATAAAGTTTAGTGAGAAAAAGTTTTCAGCAGGAGAAGTTCTTGTCTCCGGGAGAGACAAAACCCAGAGGAAATATGCTGATGTGTGTGGATTATGCGTTGAGAATCAACATTTATATGCGTTTCAGGAGAGTTCATTTAGGATTCAGGTCTGCACTTTGAACTAAGCTTACTACTAGACATTTTACAGTGATGATTAGATGATGATTAGAACACCTTCATATAGACTAATACATATACTGTTAATGGTAAATGGATTTAGGGGAAAAAATGGGAACATGGTTTGAAAAAACATGCTAAAGAATAAAAAATAGGTACAAATCTGAGTAGCTATAAATATTTATATATTTTTTTTTATCTGGGAGCGCAGGAGCTTAGTGGTTATCCCTGTTGCTTCGCACCTCCAGGGTTCGATTCCTGCCTCCGATCTGTGTGCACGGAGTTTGCATATTCTCTCTGTGCTTTGCGGGTTTCCTCGAGGTGCTCCGGTTTCCTCCCCCAGTCCAAAGACATGCTTTGTAGACTGATTGGCATCTCCAAATTGTCCGTAGTGTGTGAATGGGTGTGTGTGGGGGTGACGGTGCCCTGCGATGGGTTGGCACCCCGTCCCCCGCCTTGCCCTCGAGCTCCCTGGGATAGGCTCCAGGCTCCAGGCTCCACCACGACCCTGTCCAGGATAAGTGGTAGAGAAAATGGAGGGATGGGTGGATTTCTACATGTTACTCTAACCAAATAATTCACTAATTCTTGCCTTGTCTCTGCAATGTTATGCATAATTTAAGGTCATTGCCAATACACTTTGAAAAGTTTTAAGCAGATAGCCTGCTAGGAAACACCCCCACTCCATTATAATGTACAGTGAATAACCATGTTCCATCTACACTTCCCCACTGTTGTTTAATTACTACTTAAGTTCTGTAAAAAGTATTTTGTGTCACACCCAAAGCGAGTGGTGTGTCTGAAACAGGGTCACTGCACTGAAACAGTGATGGAGCCCAGTCCCAGAGGACACCGCTACAGTGCCATCACTAGACTTTCATTCAGTGATTAGTGAAGCAACTCACAAGTCTACTCTCCCCTTAAGGGGACAAGCGATTTTTTTTTCTCTATTTGGGCTAATAACATTTGCTATTTGTTAATAACATAAAAATAATAACTGTAGATTTAATTGCTGTTTGTCACTCTCATAAGGGTGGGGCTGCTTTTGCAGATCTCTGTATCACATAAACTAATAAATCACATTAAACTTTATTACTTTTTCAGTAACACCATTATCCAGGTCCACTGTTCATGCCAGCGTTTCAGTGAAACATCTAAAATGAGATTTCTGAGTATGTGAATTAAATGGCTTTTGCAGGGAAGTGAGCAGATGCTTTAAATTCCACAATATGTAATTGGAATCCTTGGCTTCCTCCAAATAAATACGGATAAATTAACAAATTTAAAACCTTTTAGATTTCAGGTATGTTCAATTAACAATCTAATTAACCTTATAACATTCATGTCAGAGAGAGAGAGAGAGAGAGAGAGAGAGAGAGAGAGAGAATCCCATAGGATACGAACAAAAGTGCAAAAAAGAAATAGACACAAAGCCAGAAGATCCTCAGGGTACTGGTATGAAGGGAAGAATGTCAATCCAATTACTGTGGTTTAATAAAATGTTAACAGTGATCAGGACTTTAACCATCATTCAGATTTGAATCCATTTTGCCATTGTAAGTGTACGCTTGCAGAGCCAGAATATTACCATTTGTAATATTTTAATCTTTACTTTTGAATTGTAGCTGGGGTGGAAGTCTTAGACAACCAATGTACATTTTAAACGAAGCATGCCTTATTATAAATCTATTCTAAATGTACTATTAATCTATACTATTCTTTATATTCTATATTCTATACTATTCTAAATTATTGAACTCATGCATGCTAAGCTTGGCTATAAAGCATTATCTTTTTTTTTAATCAATTTCTTTAAGAGTTTTCAAATGAATCTCTCTGAATATATATTTATGAAAAATTATGAAATTAAAGAACAGTTATAGATTGCATACATCAACAGAAAAGTGTCGGTTTGTCCTATGACCAGAACTACAGTTTGTGCAGTGAGGTACTACAACTTGTCGATCGCACACATATATAACAATGCTTAATCAGGTTTTATTTAAAAAGCCCTTCATTCAAAGCTTAGGTCACTGCTTGAAAATGTCAGTTTTATGAATCTCTCAAGTTCTCAAATGTCAGTTGAAGTGAGAGGGTAGTTGGCATGCAACACACAGATAAGCCTTGTATCATCTCTACCAAAAACTACAGAATAAAGCTGCTCCAGTGTGCAGGTTGTAGCAGACAAGCAGGACAGATGAATGGCCATGATCTGAGTATTCTGTACTGACCTCTAACCCTTAATAGCACCTGTGGGATGATTTGGATCACAACTACAGCTGCTTATGCAGCGACATGAAGGCACAACACAGCTGCATATTCACAGGCTCAGTGACTTGATGTGTCAGGAAAGCAGAAGCACTCCTACAATGTACTGAAGCTGTAAAAAGATGTGCATGAGATCATGGGTTACCACAAAAGATGTGCAGGAATTTAAATGAGTGTTAAAAGATGTGCATGAATTTAAATGAGTGTTAAAAGATGTGCATGAATTTGAATGGGCAAGGCGATGAGGTTGGATATTGTTGTTTGATTTCTTACAAACAACAGGTACAGCCACACTAAATTTACTTTCATACAAACTGAGTGGTGCAAATATTTTAATAAATGTTAACATTTACAGTGTACTGTTTGCCTGATAATGGGGATTTACAATAATATTATTTACAATAACCTTTCATATTCTAGCATTCATACATGCACACACATTCACACCCACAGAGAGAGCTGAGATATTGCTGTAAATACCTGCAACGTGAATGTTTTTCACACCGCAAAATGCTATAAAGGCAATATATAAACACAACCTCCAGAAATGCTGCCGCTCTCACACTCACTATTCACACACAGTCCATCACTCCTCTCTAAATTACCTGAAAACTAAAACACTGATGGATCATTTTACTAGAGATACAGTGATGAGAGCGTTAGTTTGAGTTAATGTGGAAACTTAGATTTGTGTCAAAATGCTTTTGGAGTCTGTAATTTTGTATTTTCAAAATACAGAAAACACACCTATCAGCTGAAGCAGGATTACTAATCACCTTATAGAAAAACATTTAATATGTTATTTCGAAGTGCCAAATTGTTGTAGTATTTTGTCATCTGGAAGCATCAAGTAGGAAAAGGATTAGCACAACTGACATGGGTGTTTTCTGGAAATGAACCAAATGTGCAGTGGCCGAAAGATTAAATGTGAGTCTGTCAGGGTGCCATTATTGCTTTAAAATAGAGCAGTCCCTGATTCTTTTTAGTGCATCTTTGTATTTTACAGCACTTAGCCACACACACACACACACACACACACACACACACACACACACGCACACACTTGGGAAAGGTGGAGTGATTTCATGGTGCTGTTAGACATGTACAGTCGAGTCCTCCATACTGTAAGTATTTGGACAGTGACACAATTTTGGTAATTTTGCCTCTGTACCCCATCACAATGGATTTAAAATGAAGCAATCAAGATGTGACTGAAGTGTAGACTTTCAGCTTTAATTCAAGGGGTTTAACAAAAATATTGCATTAACCATTTAGGAATTACAACCATTTTTTTAAAATATGTTTGACAGATGATGTGGTATGCTTTGGATCATGAGCCCTTCCTTTCCTTCTCCATACTCTTCTCTTCCCATCACTCTAGCACAAGGTTTCACCTCTCCAAAGAATCTTGTTCTAGAACTGGGCAGGCTTTTCAGAGTTTTTTTTATAAAGCAAAGTTTTTTGCATTTTGAGGTAACCCCTCCGAATCTGCATTCAAGAAGGCATCTTTTGATTGTAGACTTTGACAATGATACACCCACCTCCTCCAGAGTGTTCTTGACTTGGCTAGATGCTGTGCAGGGTTTTTTCTTGCGATCATCCACTTGGGGTTGTTGAGCTCGCCAGTGCATTCCTTCTTTTTAAGAATACACCAAATTGTTGATTTAGCAACTCCTAATGCTTCTGCTATCTCTCTGATAGGTCTGTTTTGTTTTTTCAGCCTAAAGATGGCCTCCTTCACTTGCAACAGCATTTCTTTGGACTGCATATTGAGATTTCCTGTGAACAGCTACCTTTTTATCTCCTTAATTTGTGATGACATAACGAGGAAACAGGTCACACCTGGCCATGTAACTGCTTATCAGTCAATTGTCTAATTATTTTTGAGCCTGTGAAAATAAAGGTACTCTGTAAAAAAATGGCTATAATTTTTAAACACTTAATGAATTTTATTTTTGTTAAACCCATTGAATTAAAGCTGAATGTCTGCACTTCAATCACATCTTGATTGGTTCTTTTCAAATCCACTGGTGGTGTACAGAGGCAAAATTATGAAAATTGTGTTACTGTCCAAATCCAAATACTGACATGACTGTAGAATAAAAATAACTTTATATGATTATGATCAATTAGACTTCATTTTCAGTGTATTCAAAACTTTCCCATTTAGATAATTACATCTGCTCAGGAAATTAGAATTCATCGAAAGTACATTAACAGAGAAGTGCAATACTATTATACTATATGTCTCATGGAATATTGGTACGAACATGAACGAGGATGGATTTCATTTAATTTGATATGAATGTCTTGGGAAGTCATGGGAAAAGATACAAATTGTAACTCCGTCCTTAACCTTAACCTTCACATTCATAATATTTCCTACAAATTGAAGTGTGTGAATTTAAATGAACTTGGACTGTTATTGAATTTGCTTTCAAGAAAACTAAACAGGTCCTTGAAAGAGTGAATCAGTCTTATCACCATCACTTCTGAAGAAGTGTTATTCATCAGTATGTAAATATCCAAGTCAATGAGTGTGCTGCTACAGTATGGGCATGATTACAGCACGATACTGTGTGATTATATGCAGGTGTGAGTCTAAGAGTCACACTAGAAAGAAAACCACAGCAGTGCATCATGGACAGCATTTCAAAGAGAAAGCCCCAGAGCAAAGAGCTTTGGCCTACTTTTTACTGTGTGATTTATTCATATTTATAGCAGCAAGGTTGTCTCTTGAGACAATATACAGAATGTTTGAAAATATGGTATGTGAGAAAGTGAGAAACAGCAAAAGAGAGAATAAAGTGGAAAGAGAAGAGTGATTCATTCTTCTCTTTCTTCAGTCACATCCCTGAGTCCCTACAGGAATGATGTTTGGATAGGAAATGGATAAATAAGTGGATTGAAAGATGAAGTCCAACCTTTTGGGCATAAACTCTGCTATGTTTTATTGTCTTGGTCATCAGAGGTCACGTTTTTTCTTGAGTTTTGAGGGCCGGTGACCTCTTGAGATAGTCTCTCCATCTGGTCTCTGTAGAAGGTTTATAGTTGGATGAAATTCTGCTTAATGAGCATTTTAATCCTAGAACCTGTGGTCAGGCTGCGCGGACACACGCACACACACACACACACACACACACACACACACACACACACACACACACACACACACACACACACACACACACATTGGCAACACTTCAGATTAACTTCACATGAGACCTTGTACCACACAAAACTCCCCAGTGTGCTGCTGTCAGTTCAGAGGTCAATGTACTGATGTGTGAGAGTGTATGCCTAGGTTTGAGCATGGCTCTGTGGTGAGAGGTGAATACAGGTGTGCTGCTGTCAGTTCAGAGGTCAGTGTACTGATGTGTGAGAGTGTATGCCTAGGTTTGAGCATGACTCTGTGGTGAGAGGTGAATACAGGTGCGTAAGACATAAGAAATATTTACGTGCCTATCTCAGTTTCATTTGCTAAGTCCAAGGTTTTACCTTCTTCTTCTTCTTCTTCTTCTTCTTCTTCTTCTTCTTTTGGCTTTTCCCTATCCCTATCTTCTGCATCCTCAACACTTGCACCCACTAGCTTCATATACTCATTTATTACCTCCATATACCTCCNCTCTGTGGTGAGAGGTGAATACAGGTGCGTAAGACATAAGAAATATTTACGTGCCTATCTCAGTTTCATTTGCTAAGGCCAAGGTTTTACCATAATCTGTAAATTGCTACCTATATTGACTCAAAAACCTCAAAAATATGTATCTGTAGTTACTTTACATACATGTATGCATACAAATGCACCTGATGAGCAAAGTAAAGAGGCAGATAAAACATTTTAGGGTGGACACTATTTCTGATACATGTTGAAATACCTA
>CM074949.1:17912740-17933198 GCA_037577455.1 Pangasius macronema
TCTTCTGCATCCTCAACACTTGCACCCACTAGCTTCATATACTCATTTATTACCTCCATATACCTCCTCTTTGGCCTCTAAGGCCAAGGTTTTGCCATAATCTGTAAATTGCTACCTATATTGACTCAAAAACCTCAAAAATATGTATCTGTAGTTACTTTACTTACATGTATGCATACAAATACACCTGATGAGCAAAGTAAAGAGGCAGATAAAACATTTTAGGGTGGACACTATTTCTGATACATGTTGAAATACCTAACACTGCTTTGTAATATGTATTTGATAGTGGCAGAAGAGCATGTGTGCAAACACGTGCAGAGACCTCCTAACATAGTCACAAACTCATTTATGAGGCGGTATTTGTAATAAATGCCACTGTCTTTCGGCTATTTTCGTTTCCTTTAAGGCTGGTGATAGCCTTATCTCATCTCTTCAGCCTTGGTTGGTGTAGTTTTTATACGTTGCCAGCACATTTCTAGTGAAAGGCTGCAAACTCATTCACTACCTTCACTACCTTTGAGTTGGCTTATGGTTATCTCTGTGAGCCTGCTCAGTAAGCAGCTCTCACCTCTCATTCTCGCTGCCAGGTAGAGTTCGCCCTTAACATTATCTCCTCTATGTATTCCGCATCCTGGACTGTCTAGCTGACCAGCAGGATTATATCTATGCTCTGCTAGAGTGGTTGAGTTGTAATTTGCAGCTCATTTTTTTCTTTTTTCTTCCACAGGCCTGACATTCTTGTGGGTTGTATTTCCCCCATTTTTTCACAATACACTGAGTCGTTAGCAAGCCATGTTGCAAGACTTGAGCTTGCGTATCTGAACCCCCTGGGAACCAAAGATAGGCAGGAGGTATGTGCTCACTGCCTTTGGCAGTAACCATCTTAAGGATGCATTGTGTGACTTGGCCATCCCCCCTGTGCTGTGTGTGGAGTGATGCTGATGACAATCTCGGTTAGCAGATTTCGAGTCGAATCTGACTCGACAAGTGATTAGCATAACAAGAAGCCCAGAAAGCAATCTGAGTTACTTTCTAGGCAAATTAATGCTTTGGTGGCAGACATGGCTGAGTAAAATCGATGATGTAGGAGCTGAGACTGTACAACTCAGAGAACCTATACAACATTGCATTGTGTATAGCAAGCAGTGGCAATGCATTAGCCATTTATGTCTCATATTGGAACAATCACTCCAATCTTGAGAAGTCGATACCTCTGTAAGGAGCTGATAAACACCTTGCTTTTAGAGGGGGGATGTCTAGACCAGGATTTGGGGCAACTCTTTACTTTACAGTGGAATACAGCATCTACTGGGCAGTGACTACATCAGTGGGTCCTGTCACATGCATACAAACTCCAGATTTACTGCTGGCCCCAACATTCTTGGGGCTCAGGACCATGTCGATATCAGACCCTTTCTCTAACCCAAGGACATTGTTCTCTCTTTGACAGAGGTATGATCAAAAAGGTAGACCCTGCAGTTCAAAACAAAGGGCTCTATTCAACACACTTTTTGCATTGTTTCCATCCAGTTCTATATTTTAGAGGGCTGAACTGATTCCAAAAAGACCCTCCTTTTCCATATGCTAAGATATCATCCATGCCATGCAACTACAGGACTGGTTCATGTCACTGGACCTGTGAAATCCTTATTTTCATGTCCCCATTGCGCAAGGACACAAGTCCTCCAAGGACAGGCATTCCAATTCAAAGTTTTACCCTTTGGGTTCTCCTTAGCACCACTAACCCCCCTGTAAGATCAGAATACATTAACCAGATGGAATTGAGGGAAGTCAATCAGGCCTTCTGATTTTTCTTATTGGTTCTTATGCCGTACGTTGGTCCACAAAGACAGCACTGTTGTCAAATATGAAACAGTCTGAGTCTGAAATTCCATATTAATTATTTTAATATTATGGAGACGTAATATTTTACTTTAAACCATTTTTGTAGTGGATTAGATTTGACTGATTTGAAAGTCTTATTGCACACATATCTGAGAAAATATGTAGTAATTCTTACATTACAAATATATTTGAAACCCATGGCTGAGTGTTGAGTGTATTTTCAGCAAATCAAATGCAATCCCTGAAGCTGCAGTTGGTGGTTTCAGTGTCTGTGTGTATTTCAGTATGAACCCCATGGGCAGAGCTGATATCCAGGGGTCTGTAACTGAAAATAGACATTAGGTGTATATCCTTTTAGTTTATTATTGCTCTCTCTCTCTCTCTCTCTCTCTCAGTCTAATTTCTAGTCTTTTCAGTTCTGTTTTGGTTCACACAGGATATGTACTTTGTGGAGGTTTCATAAGGAGGGTTGGGAGGACTGTTGTTAATAAAGCACTGCCTTCTAGTGTTGAGAACATGGTCACACAGCTAGAGCAGTGATGAGTATTAAGATCTTGAATTTCAAATCCTTCCCTTCTATGGGAGAATATGACTTTGACTCTTTGACAGCCCTGTGGCACAAACTGTATTTTTTTTTTTCCAAAAATAGAGTCAAAGCTTGCATTTGCTAAATCCATTTTTAAAATAACATTTTAATTGATGGTGCCACATACAAGACTGAAGAAAAGATATTAAAATAATGTATGATTTTACAATGAGCCATTGCATTATCCCTCCTTCACAAATATTTTAATCTTCTCATAGGATGACATAAATGTGGCAGTACAATCCTATTAAAATATAAACAGTAGACTCTTAAAAGATTTTATGTATAAAGTATAGCACTTCTATCCATGTTATACTTTACTTAATTCCTTTTATAGAGCTCTTTCTTCAGACACGTTCTTTTTCAGGCTTTGCTTGACATAAATGGCTATGCTTATATGACTTACACAACCCAAATTCAAAATGTCCATATTAAATTAAGACAAAGTTATGACACAATTTATGGCTTACTTAAATTAAAATTTATGGCTTACTTATGATTAAAAATGCTTCATCAAATATATGTCCTCAAAGCAGAAAGTGAAGCACTAGAGGGCAGTAAGATACAACAACAACAACAAAAACTGCCATAAGAGTGGCGGCACCACACAGACACGCTAATACATACATACATTATTTTAATATTTAAATTTTATTCTTTATTTTGATATTATCCCCACTTTTACCATATTTTTACCACTTTTATATGTTTCTGCTTACATACATGTAAGCACAAGTGTGTGTGTGTGTGTGTGTGTGTGTGTGTGTGTGTGTGTGTGTGTGTGTGTGTGTGCGTGTGTGTTGAAACTATTGATGTAAATAAAATCATCACTCAACAGGCGTCATGGGACTTGAAACACTTGATTAATGCAACACTTCCAACAAACACGCGCACTCTCACAGCACACCACACACCCACAAGGGACTTGGATATAAATGTAGATAATTAATCCAGTTCACTGTAGGAGGGCTTGGGGCAAAGCATGGTGCTAAACAATGAAGGAAGCGAAATCCAAGACACAATCCAATGATATGAAAAACAGAGAACCAGACAGTTTATATATTAAGAAACATGACGCCTCAGAGTTACAGAGTTACAGAATCGCTCTCCCAGGTGCAGTGCAGTGGCTAGCTCTCACTATGAATGCATAAGGCATTAAAGTATTTATTGTCCTTGATGATTGCACTTAACACTTAACAGGTTCTTGTGATCAGGAGATAAGATCTCTCTCTCCCGCTCTCTCTCTCTTATGGGTATAGAGTGTTGTATTAATCAAAGTGTCAAATCTCTAGAGATCCTATTGAATGTTGAGTTCACTGAGGGTTGATATCATTGGCTTCAGTGACTGAAACACACACTAAACTGCAGCATGGAATGTAACACCAGCGGTATTCAGTTATTTCTTGTCAGATTTCCCATAAATCTCATGTTCTCATGTCCATATGCTCCCTCCCACATATCAGTACATAAACACTATATACATATATACTGTATTTGGCATGCATTTAAAAAAGGATCAAACCTCTCTGTTAACAGTTGGTCATTTTTGTTGTTGCTTTTCCAGTTGAATCAGAATTTTGAATTTCATCATCTGCTATCAGACTTTTTGCATCTCACAGTTTCTGAGTGTGTTCTTCTGTTAAAGAAAAAGATGTACATAGTACATGTCCATGTACATAGCATGTACTTTCCCATGGTTCTATACTACAGTTCCTTTTGTTATTTATATATATATAGTTTTAAGCATTTTGTATACATTATTGTAATATTTTTTTTTAAAGTGTACCCACCCCCAGCCCCTTTAACTGGCTACAGCCAAATTTGGCAGTGATAGATGACATTATTTAAAGACTGATGCTTGCTAGCAAACATTAGATCTAAAACTCCAGTAAATTCAAGTAACATTGCTAGCAAACATTAAATTACAAAAACGTATAAGAACTAGCTAGGCAGTAATTGAAGCTAACATTAACTATCTGATGTTATTATCCATGTCTTTTCATTTTGCGTAATGTTAGCTGGGCCAGCACAGCACAGTCCTCCCAGCTTGCTAGTAGGTGGATTGGCTTTGCTGAAATGGCCCCTAGTTGTGAATGAGTGTTCCAGAGGAACAACTGTACCCAACACTGCTCTTTAATGGCATTCTAGCTGTTATGTTGTGTTAACTAAACAAAAGGTTTAACATAATATGACATGATCTAGCAAAATGACATGACCCTCTCAATCCAGAGGTTAAGCATACAGAAACCAGCATTTTTTTTTTAAATTGAGTTACCAGTCCTTGAGACAAAACCATTTAGTTCTGTCTGACAATGTCTGCTGATTAAATCTACAGAAATCTACAGAAAGAGATTTTCTAGATACATTCAATTGAGCAATGCAGTTATGTGGGTTACATTGGATTCAAAGTAAAATCTGTTACAAAACATCCTCTTGGAGGAAAACTCTGTTTCAAAATATGTATAATTGCTCCTTATGTCTGAGATTTTTCCGAACAAGAAACAGGGAGAGTGAGACAGAGAGAGAGAGAGAGGGAGGGAGAGACAGAGAGATTAAAAGTGTTTGAAAGGCAGACATTTGAAAGCAGTCTGATTTCTCTGTCATGAGGGGAGATGTTGGCTTCCCTGCTTCAGTCATTTCCCTTTAAATCTTTAATGAAACAAAAAGTAGCATTTTGCTGAATGTGTTTCACTTGTTACTTGTGTGGAATAGGAACTGACTTGCATTGCTTACTGCTGAAATGTAAGACTGCTGCCATTCTAAGTAATGCATATTTTAACATTCTGTCCATTACCATGCGTTTGATAAAGAGCACTGCTAAAAGTAATTATCATGCTCTTCCTACAGCAGTATAAGCATTAATGAATGCTTCAATGTGGCAACACTTCTTTAAGAATTTCTCCTTAATGGTCTTTCTCACTAAATTATTATGTCAAGTAGTACTGGGAATTTTTGAAGTTTTGCACTTATTATGTAGCATTTGCTGAAGATTTATTTGTTTGTGGTTAAAGCCAGTTAAAGTCTTTGCACAGATGTGTTTCAGGAGGAAAATCTGAGAAATACTCTGACAGATAAATATTTTACTCTTTCCCTGAACTTCAAAACATGGGTTTATAGGCTTAATTAGCCCATTAATAAATTAATTTTAGGTTTTAAGGCAGTCTAATTAGATTATATGAAATGTTTATTGAAAATGAAAATTAGTTGAACTGTCTATGAGCAGATGGGCTACTAAAATATGTGCTTATGTTCTTATGTTTTCTTTCATGAGCTATAGTATTAAAAAGTGCCCTATTTTTTCATAAGGCCTTAGGCCGTTTGTCACCAAAGCAAGTTTCTCTAACGATGGAGACAATTAAGCATCTAAAATGACTGACACTGAAAGTTTACAAAAACAACACTTTCTAAACACACAAAATATATGTATGCATTCAATAATTATGCTAAACCGATTATTTATGGGAAGTCAATCTGTAATTGCTGTGTAGCCTAAATTAGAGGCAACTTTCCCTGTCAGAAACATCTGTTTCACAAAACATGGGCACGACTGATTTGCATTGCACCTGTACTGCAATTTTCCATTAAATACTGCAAATTTTGAGAGTTGTTTATATTACATAAGGGCTTGCAACAGCAGGGCTAAATTATGGTGCAGGAACACGGTGATCAGGTTTTGGATTGTTTTAGTGTGGATATATGGGCAGTTCAGCTTAGTATGTAGTGTCACTGCAGATCAGTACAAAGTTCTTCTGACTTCTTCTGACATGCAGAAGAGACATTTCTATCCTGTTGGGAGTGGTCTCTTCCAGGATGGCAATGTCTGTATCCACAGAACATGAGGACTCACTGAATGATATGAGGAGTATGGAAATGATGTAAATCATATGCTGTGGGCTTCACAATCACAGGATCCCAACCCAAATGACCACAAAGGAACAAATGGGAGATTTTGGCTCCACATGTTAGCTCACCACCATCACTATCATCAAAACAATTCCACTTGTATAACAGTATATTTTTGCATTGGATTATAAACTGCTTGATTATGGCATTTAATGTCTAAATAAAATAAAATGTCTTAAGGCAATATAAAATAACACAATAACATGCCTACATATCTATCTTCATCATTAAGGCCAGATTCTAATTCTATATGCAAATTACACAAAGCCCCACACCTATATGTGCTTGCCCCATTTCCCCTAGTAAACCAGTGTAATAGCAAGGGAAGATTTTCCTTAAATTTAAGGCTCTTAAATTTTATGATGCAGTAACACCTCTAGGCAACTTTTTATGTCTAACTCCCATGTGATTTTCAGCTCCTGATTTCTTAAGAGAATGCTTCAAAACTGCAGCTGTAAAATTTTCACACATTCTTTACGCTCAAATTAAGAAGTGACTAAGAAGTGACTTTGACTTTGTGGCCAAGTATGGTGACCCATACTCGGAATTTGTGCTCTGCATTTAACCAAGTGCACACACACAGTAGTGACCACACACACCCGTGAACACACACCCGGAGCAGTGGGAAGCCATTTTAGCTGCGGTGCCCGGGGAGCAGTTAGGGGATCGGTGCCTTGCTCAAGGGTCTCACCTCAGTCGTGGTATTGAAGGTGGCAGAGAGCGCTGGCCATTCACTCCCCCCGCCTACAATCCCTGCCGGACCCGAGACTCAAACCCACGACCTTCGGGTTCACCTTCGGGTTACAAGTCCGACTCTTGAGCCATTAGGCCAATTAATTTTCACAAATGGCTATTAGTATAAACACCTTTTGTTTAGCCTGATTTTAAGTGCTCCAGTCGGGGCTTGAATACATGCCTCTGAAAGTGACTAAGGGAAAGTTGGGAGAGTGTATGCTACTTAGAATCCTCTGCATGCTGAGAGTTTGGCTTTAGAGAAACTGTGAAACAAAACAACAGCAGACATTGAAGCAAGTCACCTCTCAGTCAGGCCACACTGCACCAGCAGTGAGGATCAGAAGGCCAGGTCTGAGTTCAAAATGGCTTTATACTTCATAACTTCATAACAATATAAATTTTCAAAGACTTGTATGAAGAGATATGTAAGATAGAGTTAGGGTTGGGGAAGGGTTAAAACTGGAACCTGTTCTTATGACTTTATATATATGAAATCAAATAAAGAGTGCGTGTGTGTGTATGTGTATGTGTATGTGTGTGAGAGAGAGAAAAACAACGATAAGCACTTATGTAGTCGCTGAAAGAATAACTTATTCTGGGTGGCCCAGGCTGCAGTACTTTCTGTCTACAACCTGAGACGAATGGATAGACAGTGGAGTATAATGCGACTGCCAATCATGCAGATGGGGCAGCAGAATGTGACTGTGATGATTACATTCATGAGAAAGGTTCTCAGATGAGCTTTTATTTCTTCTTCAGCCGTGCTTTCCCACAGGTACTGAAACGAGCACTTTCAGTCATACCTAAACCCTCTCCACTCCTCCACTCTGATCTCTCTTTAGTTCTCTCTCTCTCACTGATCATACGCTGACTGCAGTAGCTATCACATATCATGCATTAATGATTAAAGCTACCCTTACAGAGAAGTGCCAAGAAACAGGATTAATCACTAGCTGGTTGACATGCTTGTTATGTATGTGAATATGCAAGTGTATGGCTATATAGCATATGTAATGGGCACTAAGGGTAAACTTAAGCTAGCAAAAAGTCTGATTTTATGGTTACTGTGAGCATAAACAAATAAATAAACAAACAGTTAGTACTCTGTATAACACGGTGCAGACTTGCTGTGTGTGTGTGTGTGTGTGTGTGTGTGTGTGTGTGTGTGTGTGTGTGTGTGTGTGTGTGTGTGTGTGTGTGTTTGTGTGTTTGTGTGTGTGTGTGTGTGCAGTATGAATTCTGAACAGAATGATGATGATATGACAATGTGAAAGACTGGCAGCTGGTTACTTATGAGACAGAGCAAGAGAGAGAGAGAGAGAGAGGGAGGGAGAGAGAGAGAGAGAGGGAGAGATGTGTTCATTAAGTTTTCAAACCATATTTTCAATACTTCAGCAATAATGTACTGCGTACAGTGCTGCCGATAAAGCTTTTCTGAATTGAATTGATTTGAACTGAATAAGGTAAGAATGACAGAGGGAACAGGAGATGCGTGGCCTTAGAGAATCTTGACATTATGAATACTCGAAAAGCAAAATAAACCAGAAGGCCAGCTCACAGCCTGTTATATTCTCTAACATTTCAGTTCCTCTGACAAACACCTACCAGGCTCTGTAGTGCACAGTACAGCATGTACAGCAACCAGACAAACACACAGCTTCAGTAAACAACAGCTTCCTAAAACAGAACTCGATAAGGTTGTATAGTTGTAAGTAGATTCAGAACTATGGACAATTAGCAGCAGCAATTTATTTTACAGTACAATAAGTACTTAATAATTACTAGTATGTGATAATTAGTAATTTATGATGCATATTTGCATAGTTTGTACTCATATACAAAAAAAAAAAAAATCATGTATATTTATGCTAAGCAGTAACATAATAGTGGCTAATATTACCACAATCAGTGATTCTGTAATTACATGCATATCTGACTGAAAAGTGGTGCAGGACACAAAAGTATAAGAGTACTGGTGATATTATATAGTTAGTAGAGATGGCAACGATGTGATACCCAGGACAGGTGTCAGGCCAATAACAGCAAAATATGGTGGATAAAGGTTCAGAGGGCAAAATGTTGTAATTTCTTTTTTATCTAATTTATCTGAAAGTAAATAATTATCAATAGCCTGCTGTTCAGCGTGTTTAGTAACAGTGTTAGTTCTTACATTCTCAGGAAATACTGCTAAATCTACTTAAAGATTCTTTGGCTGTCCCACTGGCAGGAGCCTTGATGGTTCGATGCGGATGAGCCTTAATGGTTTGATGCACTAAGACTGAGATTTCTCTGTCAAATAAAGCATTCCAATGTACAAGAACCCTTGAAATTATCTACCCAAACAACGACTGAAGAACGCTTGAAGAGATTTTTTTTTCCTAAACATGTAGTCATTAAGTACTGCTCTATACCTGATATAACATATCACTGAAATATTACTTACTATTACTTTTATTTACTAAGAATTGCACATATACCCATAACGACTGGAGTAACACCATGTACACAATAGTTTGCACATCTAAATCTAATGAGGGGGAATGGAGCAGAAACTTGTCTCAGATTTGTAATAGTTTTCACATTAGTTCCAATGTATATACAACTTGAAGATAGTGTTTGTACCATAACTTCTAATTACTGCATATTTATTTATTCAACACTAACTACCAAGAAAAAAATATTGCACCTAATTGGATAATTATATCATATGGTGTCTGTGTTTTCTATTACACAGTAAGTTGTGTTATTTGGTTTAAGGGCCACATCTAAATCTAATGAGGGCAATTTGTAAGGCTACTTTCATCTCCTGAACCCGCAACTGAGGATAGAGATTTTAAAAGATTTTCACAAGGGTACATTCAAACCCAGAATAACAGCATCCTCAGTATGCTCGCTTAATGACAGATGCTCGCAGAATACCAGCTTCAGCAGTATCCTCAGAATGCTCGCTTCTCTCTCTCTCTCTCTCTCTCTCTCTCTCTCCTTCCCTCTCTCATTCTGACTCTTTCATGTTAACGCATGTTAACGCTTTCCTTTTACAGTCCCTTAAATTCTGGGGATTAATGTAGTACGTGTGCGGTACAGCATAGGAAGAACTGACTAATTGTTTTGAGTGAAATATTGCAAGTACCAAGACAGTTTTATTAAATTTCACTGAAATCCCTGACAGATTGAGGTATTAAGAAGACAAGGAGACGGAATAAGTCAGTACACCGTAATTGGATATTTATTTGCAGTAGTAAGGTGGTATACAGACAAAAGACCTACCCAATATATAGCTGGTAACTTTTATGGATTTTGCAAAAATTCAAACAGCACAAGCTATGAATCTACAAAATCTCCATTTCAACACTGTATATATTGTATATGCGGTTATATAATATGCAGTTATATAGTTTCTTATAGCATGTATCAGTTTATCACTACCAAATACAACTGAAAAAAGCGAACTGAAAGAAAAAATGGTGGTCCATTTTGCTTATCATCTTTTTGCTGGTACTTTTAAGGGTTGTTTGTCTTTTTTATCTTTTTGTACTTTACTTTTTAATGCATAGAACCTGTGAAATTACCTGCATAATTATTTTTATATATATTACTTTCACACTCTTGGTACTTAATGTCTTTTTTTCCAAAATACTTATCCAGTACTTTATAGTAGGTACTACAAACTTAGTAGACTGTAAAAGGAAGGGTTACTTACAATCATACTTCATCTTTTTCTTCAGAACAGGACAGAGGAGAATTGGAGAGATGAAGGGAGATTAGTAAGGAGAGGGGGTGAGAAAGGCCAGGGGAGGAGAGAATACAGCAAAAGCAGTGAACATGCTTATGCTCTCTCTTTTTCACAAACATATATATGCAGACACAAACGAATGCACACATATTAATGATGATCATTGGCGGTCAATTGTGAGAGATGAGACTGTTCTGCAGGTGTACAGTATATCACGAGATAGAGCGATATCGCTGTCGTTAGAGAGGTCAGAATAACACTGCTGCCCTGCAGAGAGATTGAGAGTGTGTGTGTGTGTGTCAGGGAACAGAGAGTCATTGCTCAATGTGACAGGCACTCCCGGCAAGGAGCAAATGCACTATTTTAACCTTTATCATGGCTAGAACACACACACACACACACACACACAAACACACTCTGTTGTGAAGGACAAGTGCATCAGCAGGTAGAGACAAAAAGAGGACATTAATGTGGAGGTGGCATTTTCGGCTCTGCTTTTAACGGAGCTGCTGTAATCAGGATAATGTAAGAAGTTTCTGATTTCTTTTAGCATAAGGAATGAGAGAGGATGGGAAAGAGAGCGAGACGGAGAGATGTAGGCTGTTTATTTATGAATCCTGTTCCGTAATAAAAGGCTCTGTGGTGGTGCAGCAGTTCTGAGATCAGCAGATGGCTGTACCGCTGCCCGCAGGGTTTGCTTTGGAGGATGGATTATTCATCATCCCTTCCTGCCATCACTAATATAATCTCCCCAACCAGCTAACAGCACACACAAAGCTAATAACACAGTGCCTCTAACCCACAACTCTAATAACACAGAATGGTAAATAAACCCAACTCAACCGAGTAAAGGAACCATTTATCATAATTTATATTGTTTTGCAGGATAATTGAATTTTTCGTTAAGGCTTTGATTCATGTTTAAAATATTCATGTTACAGGAGTTTTCAGTATTACAGGGGGCCTTTTTGATTTTTACACTGAATATATTCATGTATTCTACCCAGCTGAAAAGTCTTGTGTTCAAACAAAACTCTACTGTGCGTCTCGTCTTTGAACACCACTGATCACAGCTTCCTTGTTTTGGTACAAACAGCCTGAGTTCTTCTTGCATTCTAGTGAATATGTAATATGCACACCAACATGGTCCGTAGAAACGAAAACGAATAATTATATAACATGATAAGAGTCCACAAATTGGCCAGTGAACCCACACAGCAGAAACAATGTTAACTCCTACACTCTATATTTGAGAATAATGTATCTGCATTCTGTATCTGTAGGTGTTAACAGTTTTTTAATTTCACTGGTCAAACTCCATCAAAGCAGACACATTATAGTGCCTTTAGCTGCTTCATAGTTATTAGTATCAGCTGCTCATTTGTATATACCTTTTACACAGCACATTACATTTCTACTTGCTATACACTATACTAGCTAAATTATACAAGTGATTATTAAAGGTGTGGTCAGTGATTTTTTTAAGAAACATTTTTTTTTGTAATAATTTGGGATGGTCTCCTCACATTCTGGAAATCATCAATAAAATATCTGCTCAGAGGAAAAACTCCAGCCTCTATTGTGCCCTAGGATCTGAAAAAAAAACCCAACAAATAATGTGGACCATTAAAAATTACCTGTCAATCACATTACCAGTAAATGCAGAAGGCTTCCCAAAAGGTGCTTTAAATCTAAGCATGTTTTGGGGGAGTGGCTTTGGAGGGAACACCGATGGTACACATCCACCTGCAACCATGCTGAGCCTTATTCATTTTAGTAAAGAGTTCTGCAGCAGTGATGTATGATGGTTGCTGAATGGCGAAATCTGTCTTGCCTTGTGGTGATAAAAGTCCAGTGAAGCTCATATTTTTGCAGATAAGTGCATCCACCATGTGAGATCATCACAATGGGGAAGATTTTTAATTCACCATAACCAAATCCAAGTGAAGGTCATGGAAACACTTGTGGTGGCATCTGTTTACTAGTGGACACAGAGTGTAAGTGGAAGGACTGTGTTTTTTATTATTTTGATTTCTAAAACTGGTATCTTCATGTAACATCACCCAAAGGACATATTTAAGGATATACTGTATGCATTAGGATTACAGGCTCACAACTCCAGGTTCTCTGGCTCAAACCTGAGCTAGAGTTTGTGTGGAGTTTCACATGTGTCCACATGAGTTCCCACTGGGTTCCCAAAAACATGCTGGTAGATGGCAATGATAAATTGTCCCTAGGTATGAATGAGTGTGTATTCCTGCCTCACATCCAGTGATCCTACATCTAATATAGCTACACTATATGGCCAAAAGCATGTGAGCATCTGACCAATCACACCCATATGTGCTTGTTGAAGCACAGTCCCCCCAGTTATAAAAACCTCTACTCTTCTAGATTTCAGAGCGCGGCTGTGTGGATTTGTCCATTCTGGAAAAGATCATTAGTGAGGTCAGGCATGGATGTCAGATGAGAATGCAAATTCAAAAAATGTTCGGTTATGTTGAGGTCAGGACCACAGGTCACCACACCAGCCTTGGCAAACCATGTCTTTATGGAGCTTGCTTTGTGCACAGGGGCATTGTCATGCTGGAACAGGTTTGGGCCCCCTAGTTCTAATGAAAGGAAATCTTAATGCTACTGCATACAAAGCCATTCAAGACAATTGTGTGCTTCCACCTTTGTGGCAACAGTCTGGGGAAGGTTCACATGCGAGGGTGATGGTCAGGTGTCCAAAAACATTTGACCGTATAGTGCACATTAGATTTCTTTTCCCAGTTGGGGTAATATTGTGATATGTCTTATCGGATTCTGTCTGGATAAAGATATGGAACTGCCACTAGAAAAATACAGACTGTAAATGCAAAAAATTGATAATAAATGTTTTTTTTAAACAGCATATTGTGTTGATTATAATAATAATAATAATAATAATAATAATAATAATAATAATATTACCATGTTTTTATTCTCCCTAAAAACTGTGATCTTGCACACTAATAAGTTAACAAATTAGACAGTTACTGTTTTATTCTCAAACTGGACTTTATCCATAAAAAAAAAAAAATCAGTGATCCAGTGATCCTCGCTCTGTTCCTTGCATCCTTGCTCCAGTGATACTTCACTCTGTTTGCAACATTTGGTATAAACTTTCAGATTACACACATACAGTACAGACACATAACAACTTAAAGGTGCTGTCTCCCTCTTAACTGATGGTTACTGATGGTGAGTGTGGGAAGGGAGAAACGTTCTTTTCTGATTTGAGCATGGAAGAATGAAAGCCTTCACTAATAAAACATGACTGCATAGATGCTACAGTCAGTTTGTGTTCAATGGGAGACAAGCAGATGAGTGTCAGCCCACTCTCTCAATACTAATTCCAAACAAACTCTCTCTCTCTCTCTCTCTCTCTCTCTCTCTCTCTCTGAGCACAGGATCAGGGAGAGGGAGGTTTAGAGAAAAACTGGAAAGGGATCGGCATCTCTCTGCTGGTGATTCTGGTGGTGCTGTCTCTGATCAGCCTCTCCATCTACTTTCTTTCTAAAGGTTTCTGATTCACACACATACACACACACTTTTGCATGCACACACACACACACACACACACACACACACACACACACACACACTTGTATGCTTATTATATAATTAATATGATATTAATTTGGTTACAACATTTGATATAGAGAGATTCTACTAGATATTTGATACTGTATGACTGTGGCCTTCTGTGTGTGTGAGTGTGTGTGTGTGTGTGTGTGTATGTGTGTGTGTGTGTGTGTGTGTGTGTGTGTGTGTGTGTGTGTGTGTGTGTGTATGTGTGTGTGTGTGTGTGTGTGTGTGTGTGTGTGTGTGTGGGTGGGGGGGGTTATATCTTGGTAGGGATATAAATGCCCCCAATATCTGACACTATTGCCCATGTGGGGACGTTTGGTTGGTCCTTTTTTTTTTTTTTTTAAGCTGCACCTTGTATTTAAAAACTGAAGGAGATGATTTGTTTTGCTTAGAGGTTTCATGTGTATTCATAGCATTAATTACATGCATTAATAAGTATGTCAATAAAAGTTTCTAACAACAATATTAACCCAATGTGTGTGTGTGTGTGTGTGTGTGTGTGTGTGTGTGTGTGTGTGTGTGTGTGTGTGTGTTAAATTTGGATTCAGATGATGGAACTAAATCTCTGAAATCTCATCTGACCTTGGACGACCTTCTCCTCAGAGACTTTCAGGTTCAAGCCCCCGAGGTGCAGTGGATCAGTGGTGAGTGACCTCCATTTCATGTTGGTTTGTTTTTATCAACATGTCCGAATGTGTGTTTTGTGTGTGTGTGTCTATATGTGTGTGTGTGTGTGTGTGTGTCTTCAGACTAGTCTTCGGGTCTTTGTCTAAATCAGCCATCATAAACATCCTCCATCTGCTGCCACTATCAATCTTGGACCACAGGGTGTTCACACATGCACACACAGACACACACACACCCTCACACACAAGAAGAGAGATGAGTCCAGATGTGTGGTGTAATTATCAGATCTCCAGACAGCTCGTGTCAGTGCTGAAGAATGGATCTGTCAGATGCACAGAGACAGAAGGCGTGGGATGAAAGGAGAGAGAAAGAAAGAAATGAAAGCGGAGACAGATAGATAGACATACACAAAACCTCTATAGAAATATTTTCATGCTGCACAATTGAATTGCCTGATGTCAGAAACAAATAAGACCTACCTTTTTTTTAAAAGATTTATAATGGCAGTTTTACTCTGATCTCTAGAAAGTTTTCCAGTAATTACATTCTCTGCACATGCATATCACAGGTGATGGTAGCTGAATGTAAGATTGACATTTTTTAAGAGTAATAAGGAGATATTTCTAGCAAACATGATAAAATATTAAAGGAAATAAATATTAGATGAGGATAGTATGAATGTGAAGGTTACATGGAGGATGTGAGTGTCTGTATCATTGGTATTTTTCCTTCAGTTGATGTGATCACATGTTAAGTGTGTTAATCGTATTTACCTAGTGCAATTTTAGTGATACATGAGCATTTACACTCATTTTCACCCATAATTAGTTTGCATTCTGCATGAAAAACTTTGCATGTTATGTAATGACTTTAGCATACAAGACAAAACACATAGTTTAAACATGTAGCAACATGCAAACACATACAAATGCATCTGCGTGTGTTTGCATTAATATGGAGTGGGAGGATATTTTCCATCAAAACAAAAGAATGATTTGTTTCTGTCCTGGCCAGTCAGAATACTTCATTCTGTTTTTCCCACACTCCTTTTTTTAAATCGTTAGCAGTCAGTATGTTATTGTCAATATTATCAATCAGTATGTAACACACAGTATGTTTCAAAAGTCCCTCAGAGAGACGAACCACTTCATGAGGATAAAGCACAGACTCATTTTCAGAAAATGCACTCACACATACACACACACACACACACACACACAATATGAAACATAACATAAAACATGAGTGTGTGAAGGGTATGTCACACGGAGGAGGCTATTGACCATGAACATGACTTCTTGCTTCTCAAAACAAAGAACACTTCATCACACTCTCATTCAGGATGCATATAGCATAACACTGTATATATGTAAACAATGGAACATTATTAAAAAATAAAACAATTCTTTACAATATCATGTACAGTACATGATACACTTACGAACAAAAGTTTGTGGACACCTGTCCGTCACAGCCATATGCACATTTTGAACTTCCCATTCCATTTCGTTCCCCATTTGCTTTTAGAATAATCTCCACTCTTCTGGGAAAGATTTCCAATAGATTTTGTCGTGTGACTATGCCAGAAGAACATTAGTGAGGTTGGGCAGTGATGTCGAGCAAGAAGACTTAGAGCACAGTTGCCGTTCAGGTTCATCCCAAAGGTGTTCAGTGGGGTAGAGGTCAGGGCTCTGTGCAGGCCACTCGAGTTCCACGCCAACCTTGGCAAATCATGTGCTCATGGACCTTGCTTTGTGCACAGGGGTTATGGTCATGCTGGAACAGGTTTGGGCTCCTTAGATCCTGTGAAGGCAACTTTTAATGCTACAGCATACAAAGATGTTCTATACAATTGTGTGCTTCCAGCTTTGTGGCAAAAAATTTGGGCAAGGCCCACATGTGGGGGTAATGGTCAGGTGTCCACATACCTTTGGCCATATAGTGTATACAGGAAGACAAATTCTCAGAACATCTTAAGTATCCTAAGTCCTCTGTGTCCACAGTCTTGCCATTGAAAAAACATTTGAAAAACACTATGAAACATTTCTGAAAAGAAATATATTCTTTCATGAAATGGCACGATTCCAATTTCTCCCAATGAATAGCAAAAAGGAATTACTGGTCACCTTGGGGAAGAAAATGAGTTGCAGAATGTCACAGCCTGAGGGACAATGAGTGACCCAGATTCACCTCACTGATCCTAGTTTAATTATTTATTTCCCTCTTTTCTAGGGTTTATTTAGCTTTGTATGCATGTTAGCAAAAAATATAGTGATATTTGTGTGCACATATTTTTTTAAGTGTCTATTCTATTTATGTTTGCTCATTGCTTGGGTGATGTGTAGCATTCAGGCCAATAAAGCCCTGCTGAACTGAATAACACTACAGCTCAGCTAATGTGTATGTGTACTTTAAGTATTAGGATTTACCTAATACTTTGCTTTTTTCGGTCTCTCAGGCTGTCACACACTGCAGCAATCCATTCTGTACACCTCTCTTTAAAATATTAACAATTTACAATTTTCTGTTCTGTACATTTATTAAAGAGGTTTTTGCTTCTTTTATGAAATTAAGAAAATTCAGTATTAAGTTTCCACATATATCCAACCAAAATCAGGACTTCAAGTCTTCTAGTCTCAAGGACTCAAGTCTCGGCTTGTGTACTGGCATTCATGTGTTTTAGGGATGTGGCTTTGTGAGTTTCAAAACAACTATCACAACTGATTCCTATTAAACATCAGAAACTACATGAATTATACAGTATGTCACAAAATAGCGCGATAAAAAAGCCTATTTGTGTGCACTTATTAAAAATATCAAAACATCTTAATGATCTTAATTCAATTGGCTGGAATTTGGGTTGGATGGATAATAAACTTGCTAAGTCTGGATTTATTGCACATAGCATTCAGTCACATCCATCACACTGAAAGCTTTTGTATCCAGACATTATATTAACCCTTTGAAACACAATGGTCCCTCTAAGAAACCAGCTTTTCTTCTGTCATTTCTCAATTTGCATTACTGTTTAAAGAGGGAAGCAGACCCGGCAGTGATGTGAACTGAAGTAATCAGTAGTGTCACTTGCAGACATTTGTGAAGTGGTGACATGGAGTTCACTGTCTACCTCTGCCAGATATACAGACTTTCTTAGATTTTTCATTGCAACGCACGATTCTACCCCTCAACAGAAAACAGTATTAACACGCCGGGTGATTCTTATCCTCAAAAGAGTACCGTATCAGTATTAGCAGTATCAGGTTCTCATCCTCAAGGTTAAGTATGTAACCTTGGCTCCGCGACTGACTGGAGAACCATCTGAACCAGCTGGGTCAGTCAGATCCAAGAATGGCCTGAGGATGAGCAAGATATACTGTAGAGGGAACCTTTTTTTTAAGTCAACTCACATAGAGTCACTTTCAAGTGATGATGACTTAGCTATTGGAACTCAGTAGGGAAACAAGCAAACAGGATAACTCCACCAGTTCCTTGGAGTTCCTTGGAGGTCCTTGTGGTTCTCCAGTTCCTTGGAGAACTACAGTTATGTACATAAAGTCCAATATTGTTCATTTACTACTCTGTAATTTTGGCTGCTAATTTATTAGTTTTTTGCTCACCGTAGTATACTACAGTACAACTAGGCACTAAAGACCTTTACATGAAACAGTGAAGGAATCTTGTCTGGCTAATGTTTCCATTTTCCATTTCATCCATTACAGTATTTAGCCAACCTATTTTTTAGTAATGATAAAATAAATGGCTTCATCAACTTTAAACTGGAGGTAAAGCTATAAGCAATGTTAGGTAATATTAGCCTAGCTATGTAACTAACATTACCTAGCAAGTACCTTGCAACTCTGCTCCCAGTCAGTCAATGTGTATTTGCTGTGTGATTTTGTACAGTGTAGTGGTCTACACCCACACCCACGGATACACTGCAAGTGACAGGAGCATCAGTTGCTTGCTAGCATGTACACAGAATAAAGTTGCTGTTCCATTGCTGCTGTTCTGCTGTGTCTCTCGTCCAGTCTCTCCACTGCTGTTATTCTAGTGTCTACATGTTGCTAGTGTGAATGCAGAATAATGCTTCTGTTATGTTTTGTTTTTTTCCACTTCGCTCCACTGCTGCTATTCTGCTGTGTCTCTCCTCCAGTCTCTCTGATGTTGCTGTTCTGTTTTGTTTCCTCTAGTCTGTTTGTTCCTGCTTTCTTTGGTCTCCTCCAGTCTCTCTATTGCTGATTTGTTTTTGTCACCTCTAGTCTCTCTGTTGTTATTTATTTATCTTCTTCACTCTCTGTAATGCTACTACTTTGTTATGTGTGATCCATTCTCTGCAACACTTTCTGTTGTCTCCTCTGGTCTCTCTAAAGCTGTTATCCTTTCTCTCGCAGTCTATCTTAAGGCTCTTCTGTGTCTCTTTTAGCCTAAGAGTACTTTTGTGTTGTGTGTCCTTGTGGAATCTAGTTCTTCAGTTCTTCTTTGTCTCTGTAATACCTGAATCTCCATGCATTTCTCATGGTTCTGTTGTATAGGTCTCCATCTCTCCGAGTTTCTGTAATACATGTCTCTCCTAGTTTCTCTAATATGCTGCTGTCTGGGTCTCTTTCCATTTTGTCATTCTAGTGTAGTCTTTCCACACTGCCTTGCTTTCTCAAAGGCTTACGTGCCTCTTTTTAAGTAACTTTGTTGGTGCTATGTTCTCTTTCACTGTCCTCCTAATGCTTGTCTATCTCATCCTCCTTTGTGGAGTCAGTCATTCACTGACAAGATTGTCATTTTTGGTTCCTCACTCTGCCCTCCACGCTTCTGGCTGCTTTCATGTGTCAGCCAGGCTTTGTACAGGCTCTGCAGAAATCTCATTAAACGCAGCCTGAGTACAGAGTCACTTCTCAGACCTGATTCTCCACGCTACTCAAAATCCCAGTACTCTGGCTCACTCTCTCACTCTTAATCACACACAAACACACACACAAACTCTCTCTCTCTCTCTCTCTCTCTCTCTCTCTCTCTCTCTCTCTCTCTCTCTCTCTCTGTTTTATGTCACTATCTTTAAGGGTTATGTCTATTTACTCTAGCAAAATAATGATGTTTCTAACCAAAAAGCAGAGCTTTACCTATTTAATTTGAAAAGAAATATATATAGATTTATATTTTAATTACTTTAATTCATGGGAATTAACCAAATGTTCCCACAAGGTCACATTTGCCATGTAAGTGTTTATATAGACATTTTCAATTCAGTTCAATTCAACTCAATTCAGTTTTATTTGTATAGCGCTTTTAAGAATGGACATTGTCACAAAGCAGCTTTACAGAACATAAGAAACAGAAAAGCATGCAAACAAACAAAACATGCAGCAGTCCTAGATGTTACACAAAATTATCCCTAGTGAGCAAGCCTGAGGCGACTG
>CM074949.1:17955360-17966138 GCA_037577455.1 Pangasius macronema
CTCCTTGGACTTCATATTGGTAGCTCCAGTCGAACAGCTGCCAAATGCCGACTCAATACCTGATATCAACTCCAGACTTTTTATCTGCTTCATTTGTCTTGAAGTAACTAGGGAATATATATATAGAGAGAGTTCATTGTGCTACAGATGAAGTAGATAGGGAGTGGAAAGAAAAGAAAACAATGGGATATCCCTAATGCTAATTATTTATGTTGAAGTAATGTCCTATTTGTTTATTAAAACTATTAATATATTTTCCATAGCAGATTTGAAAAACTGCCCAAAAGCACCTTATGGCAAATTCCTGTCATGTAGAAGATTTGTGAGCAAGTGTTAAGTCTAAATGTCTGAAATGATTTTTTTCTTTGCTTGTTTTCGTAGGTTATATGACTGATCTAAGACCAGACCTCAAGTCTCTGAACGAGTCTGTCTTTGTGTAGGGGGCGTCTCTTTAGTCTTAGTATGGGAGGAATAACCATGGTAACAAATTGCTGTCATCAACACTGATATGACATTCAAATGGCCAGTACAATGATTTTTTTTTAGATAATATGTGACTGTGCACATACTACACTATGGCACTGAGATGCATGTTTGTTCATAGTGATAGCTGTTATAATCAGCTGTGTGTTTGCAGCACTGCGACTGGAGCTCAGCTATCCTGTGGATTTTGATGAGCATAATCAGCATCCTCTGCTCTTCATACTGTACGTTCGTTCATTATTCTCCATTTCACCATTCTCACCGTTCTACAGAACTACTTGTGTTTCTTTTCGGTCGTAGGCTGAATTTTCTGTAAAGTGTAAATGTTATTTCATCTTTGACATATGTCAATAGAAGAAAGTTTGTAATTGCCCCCCTGGTACACTGATTAGTTGTAGATATAATTGTATTATGGCCTAAAAATCAAAAACACCCATTAAGAAAAATGTTTCAATAACATGTCAATTTCAGTATGCACCCATTAAATGAAACATACAGAAAAGACTGAAATTAAACAGAATACATTAGTGAAATTGTGCAATCAATTACATAATACTTCTGATAATCATTCATTATGTAATCATTAATTGGTACCACATTAGAAAGAACATTTTTTTTATTCTTTTCCAACCCATTACACAGATTATCTCGTTTATTAAGAACATTAAGTTATCCCAAATGTTTTAAAATGAATTTGTAAATAGATTACTTTGACTTTTTATCTCACTGATATTTAGTTTTTATATTCAAAACTTATCTTTAACATAGACACTCATACTACAAATTCCAGCTTTAAATGGAAGACTGTGTGTGGGAGCATTCAGATGTTGCTGTCCAATTAGAGCGCTGGTATTGGTGAAGCTTGACACACACTCTGGTTGCTCTTTATTGATCCTGGCACATCACTGATTACCTGTCACCTGCTATTGATTTCATGACACTTTTGTTCAGTCTGCTTTCAGTCTGTGCAGTGTATTACACACATGCACACACATACCAACAAGTATTTTCTACTTTGTTTTTAGTGACAGTGCCCCTGGTGGTCAGCAGGTGAGTGAACAATTCCATCTGGACTGGGACTCTGTACTGGCGAGCTCAGACAAAGTGATTGTGGCTCGTCTGGATGGCAGAGGCAGCAGCTTCCAGGGACAGAAGATTCTACAGGAAGTGCACAAGCGTCTGGGAGTGGTGGAGCTCCAGGATCATATTGCTGCTCTAGAGTAAGAGACAGTGTCGTTCTCTTTTCAAATGTCTCACATGTCTCACATTTCCAAGCTACACTTCATGGGTTCTTACTTTTAAGTATGCATTATGCAGAAAGACTGATTTATTATGATTTTGCCTTCATAATAAAATCATACTGCGTCTTTTGTTTTTTTTAAATATTCAGAATTAGTTAAGGTAAGGTAAAATATACATATCGTAAAATTGTTTTCTGTAACAGTGTTTCTTCGAAATGTCTAATTCGGATGCGGATTTAGATATAGGTGCCTAATAAGCAAGTCAGAGGCCACAGTGACGAGGACAAGCTCCCTGAGACGATACGAGGAAGAAACCCTCAGAGGAATCACGCTCAATAAGCCATGAGAGACTGTGTGTTACAGTGATTTTATCATGGGTGTTCTTAGCCACGAAGTGAGGCAGCAGCAAAAACTATATAAGATTCACTGTTCAATAAATAATTGAATTTTATTATTAATAATAGTCACAGTAAACAATTCTTCTGCCAATATAGTCTGTTTACATTAAGCTTTAGTTGCTAAGCAACATATTGGACAAAGATTAGGGCATTCCATGGACAGCAGTGGCTGAAGTGTAATGGTTTTATTGGTTTAAAACCTGGCACATTAATACAGAATTCAATTATTGTGATGCGGTCATGTGTATTTATAATGGTATGGTTTTAAAATGAGTATTAGGTATGGCTCCTGTATTGTATTTGTATTTGTCTGGAATGAATACCTTTGATGATATGATTAATGATGTCTGATGTAACACACTTAATATGGATCAAATCAGCTTTGGTAATCTTGTTTGTATTTGCAGGTATCTGGTGGAACAATCGTACATAGATGGGAGCAGGGTTGGTGTTTTTGGCAAGGTGAAGAGAACAGAGTTATTGTATTCTGTTCCAGGAATAAAACATCACGTGATGTTTCTTCCACTACAGAAATAGCTCCTTTCTTCATTCACAAGTGTTTAAAGAATCACCACAAAACTGGTACTGATGAAGTTCTCAGATGTGAAGCGAATGATTAAAAAAAAATCCCTACATTATTTGAATGTTTGAAATACATTATTCTGGATATATTAACCTTTTCAACCTCAGTGTTTTCACAAGTTATCTAGAAGAACACATAAGCAGTAGAAACTCACAAGCCACTATATTTTTTTTAAACGTGTATCTTTAAAATCATCTTCAAGCTATATGTTGCATTTTTATACCCTAATTGTACAAAGCTGTGCAAAAATTTAGAATATGTATGTGTGTGTGTGTGTGTGTGTGTGTGTGTGTGTGTGTGTGTGTGTGTGTGTGTGTGTGTGTGTGTGTGTGTGTGGTTCTGCAGGCATATGGCGGCTTCCTAAGCTCCCTTCTCCTCCTGTCTCACATCTCTCCATTCCGCTGTAGTGTTGCCATGGCACCCGTCTCTGACTGGAGACTCTATGGTACCACAGAAGCCATTACAGTACAATAACACTAACAATATCACACCTAAAACACACACACTCTATCACTGAGTGTATGAGTCTTCTTTTAGAGACTTGAAATAGGCATTTCAAGGATTTGAGTTGGAATAAGTTATTTGACCTTTAGTAAACAGATGCTCATTTGTTTATCTGTGAAGCTTCAGCATTTACAGAGCGATATTTCGGGTTCCCAGCCAAGGATGAACATAAATATCAGGTAAGGCAAGTGACACAGGCAACCCTCTTCTTCTCCTTCTTCTTCTTCTAATATTATTATTATTATTATTAGTAGTAGTAGTAGTATTAGTAGTATTAGTATTATTAGTATTATTATTATTACGCAAAACATAGTGACAATGCAACACATAATAGAATTAGCAATGGATAAAATGGATAAAAAGCTCTCATATTTCTCCTTTGTTTGTTTTTCATTATTGTTTAAGATTAATTTTAGGGCTACAGTTAATGAATGATCTTGAATGGCCCGATGAATGACCCCAATTTCTGGGTAGTAATAAGAAGAGAGGGTAGATTAAAGACTGCTCTCCGTCTCTGACGTACTGCTAATATGGATCACTATGTGTGCTCTAAACATAGCAAGAGGATGATGGTAAAAAGGGTGATGTGGCAGCTGAAAAATTCGCCGGGATTTTTCATTTGCTGCATTTTTTTAGTGGGATTTTTTCCCCCCAATTTTGTCACCTACCAATTCCTATCCTGCTCGGTCGAGAGAGAATAGTATGTTGTCGATGACTGACCCCTCTCACTTGTACACGAAAGAGGTTCAGTGTACTTCCCAGCCAACTGGATCTTTTCAAATTGCTTCTCATACTACAACACAGTGCAGCATAAGACACTCAGAGGAAAGGGCAATCTGCCTTCTTCTGCATACATGAACTCACAGATGCCTACTAGAATCACAACAGAGGAGAGAGAGTATGCCACCCTTCCTACCCAGAGAGTACAGTAAATTTTGTTCCCTTGGCTCCATGGATTAGGTGCTGTGATGTACGAATATTATAATCACCCAAAACTTATTTCTGCATATGCTGATCCCATTTTTATATATATATGTATGAAAACTGAATAAGGTACCAGAACACACATCTTTACCAGAGTATAGCCTATAGAATACCATATTTGTACTTTACACTGGGCATTTTTTCATATTTGGATGAATGAATATTTGATCTATAGACTTGTGTATTGAAACAAATCAACATTTTATCATTTTCTTTAAATGACTATCCTTTTTTGAGTGTGTACCACAGACAGAAATAAAATAAAAAGTTGTTTTCTTGTTTACCCGGTCATTTTCAAATGAAAAATGAATTAACACAACATACAAAGACTGTAGTTAATTTGCATACATTTACGGCATTTGGCATTCGTATAGCACTTTTAACAATAGGTGTTGTCACAAATCAGCTTTAATGAATTGTAGATATAGAACTTCAGGGTCTAAAAGTCTTAATACATACGGAAAATTAACACTTTTTTAGTAAAATGTAACTTTATTTACAAAACATCTTCTACATGATTGCTATTTCTTTGTAAACACACTCGGAGTCGTCTCTCCCACTCAAGATGAACTTGTGTTAACATATCTGATGCAACACCTTCCCAAGCCAGCCAAGAGAATGATTTCAATATATTCTTCTTTTGTCAAAAGCATTCTTAAAGGCTATCTGAAAAAAAATTTATATATATAATTTTATATATAAAATGTTAATTTCCCCTGTGTATGAAGACTTTTTTTACACAAGCCAGAGGCCACAGGGGCAAGGAAAAACTCCCTGAGAAGACATGAGTGAAAAAACATTGAGATGAACCAGACTCAAAAGGGAACCCATTTATAATCTAGTGGGATTATAAATCCTTACAGTATACAGTCATACAGTGAAGACACAATTTTATGAAATGTCTATACCCACTTTGGAATTCAGATAAAATCATTTACTTAACCCTTTAATCTCTCAGGCCGCATCAGAAGGGCCAGATGTCATAGGTGTCACTTATGCTGTGGACACTGTGGTCATGTTCATCGATGAAAGATTATACGGTCAAAACCGGTATTGTCGAAAATTTTACACATCAGACAATTTGAAGAATTTATATTATCATAAATATAATGAAAAAAAAACACTTTGTAAAAAAATCAGCTTAGCTGTAGCTTTGCTGACAGTTTATCAGGGTGGCCTCCTCTATGATAAAACTCCTCTATGCTCACAGCTATAAATTAACAGCACAAGAGAATTTCTGCTAGGTTTCTATTCCTGCATTTTATTTCTGTATTGTGCATGATGATATGATCACATAATTGTATCATTTCATCTATTTGCAGAAAGTAATATAATATTGTGCCTTATGTGATATTGTGGTATATAAAGTGTGAGGCTTTAAACGAGACTTAGTTGTGATAATGTAATATATTCAATTGCATATAGGTAGATCAGAGATTGTACGCACATCTGTGTATTGAGTGGCACTGCATGAATTTTTTTATTTGTCAGATCTCTAGCCTGCTGTCTAACATCAGTACCTCTGAGAAGCAGACGTTTCTGATCCTACACGGGACGGCTGATGGTAAGCGTCGCCGAGTCAAACGGAGGTAGGGTATCGTCTCGAGTGTGATGTATGTGTGAAGAATGTACAAGGTCTACTTTGACCTGTTTTGGGCTGAGGGGGCAATGCCCACTCCACTGAAATATTGTGCTCCCCCAACTTTTTGTGCATTTATATTTTGTCCTGTAAGGTGGCCTACCCTTAGCATTCAATGCAATAGTTTGCTTTTTTTTTAGCAGTGGGATCTGTTCGGATCTTCCTGTTGATATTATCTGGTATTATCCTATCAGATTATGTACTATGCACTTGCCTTCTGAACTTGATTTTTTTAATGTCTAGCCTAAAAATTCTGTTGAGCATTTTAGCCCTTGCTAGCTACATCACTCCCATTCATCATGTGGAGAATTCATCATGTTGAGAATTTTGTGGCAAAAAAAATTTAAGCGAGTCAGTTTAAATCAAATATGATATGCAGATTAAGCTGCCCAGGTCTACAATCTTTACCTTTTGCCTCCTAGTGAGGAAGTCGCCCTGATCAAACCTTGTACAAGCAATGCCAGCACCATCAAGACATAACAAGCACCAATGCCCCCACAAGTACTTGATGACCTTGGGGATGAGAAGCCAGCTCAGATTTGATAAGGCTTTCAATCACACTGGATATAGCAACTGGCACTATGCTAGCAATAAGAAACTAGTATGACCCTTGCTATGCTACTTGCAAAGAACATTTGAAGTGCATGATGGTTTGGAAAGAGAGAAAGAAGGGCTACAAAGAGCATGGCAATTTCTACTCTGGTTAATAAAGCACAGCTCAGAAAAAATCAAATATATATATATACCAACAATTATTGCCATTGATGAATATATTGCTGTCAGCAAGTTGCCTTTCAGAAAAAAATAGATTTTAAGGATTAGGAAGATAGTGTATTATTCCTGGCTATGTTAGGAACGCTAAAGTTCTATGCTTTTAGCACTATTCCAAATAATGCCACATACATGTCTCACAACCTTCAAAGTGACAGTTGCACAGTGGGTTGTGAATTTGTCTCACTTGCACCTCATTTGGTGAATGAAACCAACCTTATATTACTGAGGGTCTTCAAGAAAGGTTCTCAGTCACTATCACAATGGTGTCAGAGTTATGTTTAATAAATATGGAAGAATGCAAAAACATGCAAGAAAGGCTCAATCGTGAAGTGCCATATGTGCAGTGTTTTGATTACAATCTCATAAAGCAGTGGCAGCACACTATACTAGACAGAAAAAAAAATTCTTCACTCATCTTCAACACTGAAGGACATTTTCAACAAGCACAGAAGTAGTGTTACATTTGAAGAAAGCACAGATAATTCAACTGTCATTTGAAAGGGACCCACAACATTTAGTGAGGAACTGTGCAGAAAGAGAGACTACTGTGGAGGTTCAACACTACATCAAGATGGCTGCAACTCTTAGGATAGGGCAAACCTTTCTTTTTTCCTGTTTGCTGGTTTTAAATGTTTAATCATTAGCATGGTCTTATGCAACCATGCTAACGAAGTGGACTGAAGACTGAAACCCAAATACTGATCACATATTCTAGAAAAGAAATTGTTATTTGGTGAAAAAGACATATGAAAGCTTTGACAAACAACTGATTGTTATTTGTCCCAGTACCATGCTGAATATGTCATTAATATGTCATGCTGAATATGCCATCATTGCACACTATTACCTGTTTGTTGAGCACGTCTTGCAGAAAAGTACTCATGGGGCATTGATTAGACCATATGGCATCACTGATTGTTTGTAGAACCTGCTTGTCACTTATCCCATTCTCTAATCCAAATCAGATTATAACTCAATTCTAGTCAAACAATAAATCATGAATGTCTGAGTTGCTGTTGTAAGGCAACAACAGGAAGAGAATCTCTTTTTTGACAGTGATTATGTTCAAACCTCTGTAGTTGATACATGAATGTTAGCTTTCTTCTTCTTCTTCTTCTTCATGAAAAAAATGTCTGATGCTTGGGATGTGAATGAACAGATGAATCTCTGTTGGAGAGGCTCCTGGATATACTCATCCATGGCATTGGTCTCTTCATGGTAGAAAGGGTAGATTCAATTCCATGGAGGAGTGGTGTGCTCTAGGAGTTTGGTGTGGAGAAAGATTAGTAGCTCTACTCTTACTAAACAGAGGAAATGTGATTTCCTGAGATGAGTCTGCACTGTCCACAGATGTGAAGGAATGTGAAATGGCCTGTGGAATGTTCAAACATTTTTGTCTGCAACTACTACCAAATGAAGGGGGTCTGTGAAATGGGTTCTCCTTTCTCTCAAAAGGTTAGCTACTTCGATTGAGGTATTGATGAAGCAAACCAAGGTGAGGTTGTCATCTGGACATGCCAGTTCTCTCTGAACATGTTCCCAGAGACCATTTCAGAAATGCGAACAGAGAACTCTGCTCATTCCAGCTACAAGAGGCCATCAGTGATCAACAGTCAGGAAGTATGGTGTAGGAAACATTGGCAGTAGCTGAATCTGGGTCGTTTCAAAGGTGTAATAGTTTATCCCCTCCATCCTTTCCTTCTGGAAAATGGTCAAACACTACTTTGAAGAGATACAGAAGAAAAGATACTTGATTCGATGGCTTTCCTGGTAAACAGGAACATTACCATGGCACTTCTGGAATTTTTAGAACACAGGCATTGCTAAGTAACATCAGGCTAAGCATTATTATTCTGTTAAGCATTATGCACGAAATAAGACAAACCAGCTCTTGCTGATAATCAAGCACTCCTGTTGAAATGTTGGATCCGGACATGACATGATGAAGATTGTAATTTATGTCATTCGGTCACTTCATAACAATATAAGCATCATTTTCAAAAGTTGCAAGTGATTCACTTAAAAAATTAAGATATGAAATAAGCAGAAAATAACAGCACAAAACAGAACAGAACATTTGATGCTTTTCGTGGCAGCCTTTTCTTTAAGGATGTTATTATACTTCGTCTCTCTCTTGCAGCCTCTGTTCACTTCCAACACACAGCTGAGCTGGTGAAGCTGTTATCTATGCATAATGTGAACTATACATTAAAGGTAATAAATGTTCTATAGTATACTTTTTTCATGCAATCCATTCTGTAATCGTGTACACACTCCCACTCTCTTTCTGAATTGCTGTAGATTTTTCCTGATGATGGCCATGACATCAGCAGCAAACACTACATGATGAGTTCCGTCATCACCTTCTTCAGAGAGTGCTTCCATGAAAACACTGCTGTCACCATGGAAACTGGGGAGGAGGACTAGCATCTGTGGCTTAAGTGATCTCAGTTGGACTCTGTGGGATTTAAGGACAAGATGGCTACCATAACAAGCATCCTTGACATGGGTGACTTTATTCTAATCCCACTGGTCCCTCTCCTACCTGCCAGAGGCACAGAAGGCTTTCTTATCTGGTATAGCAGTGGAGCAGCCACACTGAGTCACACACTGGCCAGATTGCAATGACTGAGATTTTGGAAGATCAGTCATGCTGTGTCAGTAGAGAGTACACTGGTATGAATGACTAAGTTTACAATACCTATAGATACTATGAAGCTTACAAATCAACCAAATACTCTTTTCGTGAAGCTCTACTTTCTTTTCATTTCATGAAAGGTAAGCATACTACAAAAAAGCTAGGGCAATGATAGATTTTACAAATTCTTGCATACAAGAATGAAGGTTGCTTGGATAAAACATACTTGAATCCCCATACAGGAGACAAGTGAAGGAAAAGAAAATAGTGGGCATTTTTCCATTTTTATTCTGTTAAGCATTATGCATGAAATAAGGGGCTTAGAGACTTTGGATAGAATCTCTTCATCTGTGAGATCTCAGTTATTTTTATTCTCAAAAGTTTTGGATTTTTGATCATCCTGATTTTTAAAAATTATTTTTTCAAATAAATTAAAGATTGATTTTGGACTGTTTTGAGATGTAAGGTTGTATAAACTCAATATTACACTTTATTTGGAATTGAGTCTACATCCATCAAGGTACCTCAGCCCTGCAGACATGGTCACTATTACCCTTGATGAACATTAAGTATAATATTAACTGTTTTAATGCAGTAAACATTTGTTTCCCTGCCTCATTTTGTGTAAATGTTAGTGTCTGTACATTCAAGTGGCACATTGAAGACTTTATATATCACACATAAGCCAAATGTTAAGTAAATGTCATATTGTAATAAAAAGGAACTGTAGAATACAAATGTATTTGCCCCTCTAATTCCTACATTAATTAAATTAATTTTGACAGTCGATGTATAAATGAAAGTGTCATTAGATTATGTGTTTTATATATTTGCAATAAGACATGTAGTTTGTCATATACTTTAAATCCTTACAATGAGTTCTTTGTGTACCCATGCATCCAGTACATTTCTGGTAGTACATTTCTAATAATCATCCAGTAACATAGGGCTCCCAAATGGAGCAACAGAAAAGTGTTTGTCTGTGAACTCGTGTATACGGAGCAGGATAGATTGGCTAAATGTGTAGGCTGGCTTCACTTGTCTCAAAGAAGGCATGTAATAGCCCTCACCCTCCCCAGATGGTAGCTGTAGTATGATAGAGAGCTGACTGGTGGGCAGGAACGGTCCAAGACTAAATTAGGGAGGAAAAGTGGTAGAATCCAAAAACAAAAAACAACTATTAAAAATTACAGTTTTTGATAGGTTATGAAATCAAGGGAAACCAATAAAGATAGATTCCATTGTTTTCATCATGTATCTGTAGTATACAGTATGTGTGTGATTACCAAAAATACCAAGATTTTTCCATGTACTGAGATGTTTAGTTGGAACTTATTTATTTTAGAAGTCTAAGGGTAGTAGGTATGTGGAAGCAGGAATAATCGGCAAGTGTAAGGATCTGAGCAATGTTGACAAGGACCAAATTGTGATGGCTAGACAACTGGGTCAGAGCATCGCCAAACAAAAAATGGCAAGTCTTGTGGGTTGTTCCCAGTATGCATTGGTTAGTACCTACCAAAAGTGGTCCAAGGAA
>CM074949.1:17966151-17980561 GCA_037577455.1 Pangasius macronema
AAACCTTGGGTCCTGGCATTCATGTGGATGTTACTTTGACATGTACCACCTACCTAAACATTGCTGCAGACCAAGTAAACCCCTTCATGGTAACAGTATTCCCTAATGGCAGTGGCCTCTTTCAGCAGGATAATGAGCCACACAACACTGCATAAATTGTTCAGGAATGGTTTGAGGAACATGACAAAGCGTTCAAGATGTTGACTTGGCCTCTAAGTTCCCATGATCTTAATCCGATCGAATATCTGTGGGATGTGATGGGCAAACATGTCCGATCCATGGAGGCCCCACCTCACCCCTTACAGGATCTCCTGCTAAAGTCTTGGTGGCAGATACTACAGCACACCTTCAAAGGTCTTGTGGAGTCCATGCCTCGATGGGTCAGAGCTGTTTTGGCAATACAAGGGGGATCTACAGAATATTAGGCAGGTAGTTTTAATGTTATGACTGATCGGTGTGTGTGTCTCTCTCTCTCTCTCTCTCTCTCTCTCTGTATATATATATATATATATATATATACATATGTGTGTGGTTTGGTTTCTCTCTTGTTGTATTGTACACTTTCACCACCATTATTTCTGTAGAAATAAATGTAATGTGTTGATTTTCGTGCTAAGGAGATGACATATAAAATGTATAACATCACTGAGTCAGGGTCAGTTTGGATGAGCTGTTTATTTGTAGTTATTACTCGAGGACAGAAAGGCCCAAACCTCCAACCTCCCTTCCTTCTCATTGCCCTGATCCCAACCAAACAAAAATAAAGCAGAAAAACAGTAAATCTAAATTACAAAAGAGATAAACAATCAAATCAACACAGATATGTACTGATGACAATATCTACCCTGCTGGCTAAACTACTGTGATATATGATAAATCGCAAAAATATACTGTATGTATGTACTGGATACACTTTTCTGTACAAATCATACCGCCATCTCTGGAGTCTACTATATACACACACATGCACCCTTACACAGTGCCTGTCCACACTATGACTTTAATGACTGCACTAAGGATTTAAACATGGTAATATGGTACAGAATATTCTTACTGTTGAATGTTTCCACATTCAGCTCATGTTTTGTATAATTAGTCACTGAGTTGTGTTTGAACAGGTTTCAGTTTTTCGGTTGCACAAAAACTACAGAAGCTTCCAGTATATCAGGCTGTGCCATCAGCATGATGCTCTCATTCAGTCTTTTAATGCGCTCTTGTCACTTTAATAATTTACTTCTAAGGATTACAAAGAAAACAATCCCTCTGCATGCTGTGTACACTTCTGTGCTATTTCCATATAAGCTAGGCTAATGACAACTACCCAGAAATTCATTTCACTCTGAAGCACTACTGTTGCTCTAAAGCTATTGCAGTCTTCATGTGTGATCTGCTGCGTACTTCTAATGTATTGTGCAAACTGCTCTTTACTCGGACAAATCTGTAACACACTTTAATGCAATTTAAATACACTAACAAAATAATGCAAAATGCTCCAAAGTGATTTAGCGATTACTGAAAATTCGTGTCTAGCATGTGAATGTGTTTTGTTTAAGTAGCACATGTTCCTGGATGAACAATATTTTTTGTTGTTACTTGAATAATATTACATGTAACTGATCACTGCTATCTACTGTCTATCTGATCAACGTAATAATGGTAATGCTACCTCACAGCTCAAGGGTCATGTGTTCAATCCTGAGTTTGAGTTACTGACTATCTAGTTTTCCACCTCCTAGAAACATCCCATAGGTGACCGGGTTATACCAAATAGCCCCAAGGTGTGAGTGAACGTGTGTGTGCATGGTGCCCTGCAAATGACTGGCTTCCCATCCAGGGTATATTCCCATCTTGCAGATTGACCACAAACTTGACCAGGATAAAGTGGTGACAATGAGTGAATGAATGAATTGATTGATTTTATGAATTAAAATGCAGAACTACACATTTATTTTCCTTTCTGGAAGTGACTGATGTGTCTGGAGTAGGGTTGCCATGTCTATGGTCAATAAAACCAGCCCAGAAACAATACAAAAGCTGAAAATCTGCCCTTTCCAGACTCTATACATTGCTTTCAAAGTCCACCCATGACTACCATAACCAGCTGTACTGTAATATTTTTAGTAATTCCATGCAATATATTAAAACAAAGCAGTATTTAAAGCCGTATTTATAGCTTATCAAAACATTTCACATTATTACAGATCATCAACATACTGCATACAGAAATGGATAGAGCTTATTTTATGAATGGCATCAGGAGACACGCTTGATCAGCTTCCACCTCTGTGGCAGCTAGAGCATGAGGAGTTCAGGAATGTGTTGCGTGTTTCCATGACCATGTGTGTTTGTAATGTTTTGAATTTGTCAGTTGGGTGTAGGCTTTGTAGGTGTATAAATGATAAGTAAAGTATTTCATTTGAATCTGTAGAGGTAAAATGACCAACTCCAAACCCTCTGGTCAAAAGTAATCCACATCTGTGGGAAAACTGTGGACATGGCAACATTTATCTGCAGGGAATTTTTAGGTGATTGAGGAATCAAAGGAGTAGGACACTCACAGTGATCACATCAGATAGCAGTTATTAGTTGAAATCAATGTTCTTTGATCTATAATAAAGAAATACTGATCCAGAAACATGTCCTACTGAAATAAATATTTTCACCTGTTGGACACAGTTTTGTGTGTGGACAGGGCATCTGATTTTTACAGCATTCAGTAAAGTCCTGTCTTTGTGTGTGTGTGTGTGTGTGTGTGTGCACACACGCACAAGAGTCAACCTCGTCATTTCAACCTCGCAGTGTAGTTTAGAGCTTGTTGATGGAAATGCCACTTCTTCTCGGTGAAGGTTGTTACCATGGAAACAGTGAGCATTTTCTTGTGCGGTAACAAAGTGCAGAGCTTTTGTCCCGGTGTCTACCGCACACGGACTTGAAGAAAAAACAAACACAAACATGCAGCTGTGTGACTGGATCAGGTCCACGCAAACAGACAATCTGCGCTGTGATTGGCCAAATCAGGATTCAACTGAAAAATCTGTGCTGTGCATGAAGCATCCAGCTTAAGATAGCAGTGATTTCTGATATGTGAAAGATTCGGTTGTTGTTGTAGCAACCAAGTTCATTTCCAGTTACAAATGTCCATTATCAGCAAGTATATANACACACACACACACACACACGCACCTCAAAACACCTACACACCTTTTAGGCCCATATCTCAACATCCATATTGTCTAAACATCAACACATAAACCCACATGCATATATACATATCTAATCACACACGCACACACACACACACACACACTCACACACACATACACACATGCACACCCTCCCTCTTATCTAAAATCTAAAAATCTTTCCATTTAGACCTGCAGGCCTCATTAAGGTGGGATCCTACAGGGAGCACTGGTGTGTGTGTTACACAGGTCTGTGTGTGTGTGTGTGTGTGTGTGTGTGTGTGTGTGTGTGTGTGTGTGTGTGTGTGTGTAAAAGTCCTGCTGTTTATACACTCTTCAGCCTACTCCTCCTCTTCCTCTTCCTCATCAGTGAGTGGGAAGATGTCCTCCTGCAGGCAGGATCGGAAGTAGCTACTCAGAGATGCCGAAAGATGCTGCCGACTCTGTTCTGACAGGAAGTGACCCTCATCTGGATAAATCTGCACAACAAACACACATCAAGGCTGTAAACATCAAGTTCAAATGCGCAAGATAATCTCAGCTAAACCTCAGCAAAGAGCACTGAATCGAGTGCACCAAGTGGAATCCACATGCCAATAATGCATGCTTCAATCGTGAGGAAGAAAAATGGGCTTTTACCATTTCTTTATTATTACTAAGGTGTGTTTTGTACTAATGTGGTATCAAGGGTTATTTTACAGGCTGGTTTTATAGGATGGCATCTGTACTGCTGCAATTCTCACTCATCAAATCTGATCCACAAGTTCCTGTTTTGAAAAGGGTGCGTTAAACAAACCCAAAAGATGGATAATGTTACCTGCACAGAGATAGTTTTAATAATCTCAAGACTATTAGCAGCCCAGAAAATCATGTTAAACATTCTCTTAACAGAATGTTTTTTTCCCTCATGAATTTATCTGTTTATTGATGTACCTTTTGAGCGGTCCAACACTAAATATAACACAAAATGTTGTAGTATTTGTTGCATTTACTGTTCCCTCAATACCTGCAGTGTATAGTTGGCTCCGGTCTTCACCAGGTTCTTAATGAGTTCAGCTGAGTGTTGGAAGTGAATATTTGCTTGGAGGAAATAAACACAGGAAAGGAAAAATCTCAGTATTTTCATCTCATCATTTCTAACCAACCAATTCTCTCTCTCTCTCTCTCTCTCTCTCTCTCTCTCTCTCTCTCTCTCTCTCTGTCTCTCTCTCTCTCTCACCATCTGCAGTTCCATGTACAAGCATCAGAGTCTGGTCTCTAAAGCCCTGCACATTCTGTAGCACGCTGGAGGACTAGAGAACAGACAGGTATTTTAAAACAGCTTAACTGCTTTATAGCAAATTTATAATACTCTTGAGCACAACAATGACAAGCAAGCAAATGAATGCTGTTGGCTTGAGTATAGAGATTTACAAACCCACCTGGTATCTGCTGTCGTCCTGTAAAGGAACACCTAGGTAGCGCTCTGAGAATGCAGAGGCTGCAGTGAGAGAGACAGAGAGAGAGAGAGAGAGAGAGAGAGAGAGAGAGAGCTACACCTAACTGAGCTAATAAACATCACAGAAACCTAATATTGTCTATAGTACAGTCAGCAAATGTGCTTATAAAAATGCATTTGACCAAACATTTCCAATCGAATCAGTATATGCATAGTTGTTGTAGTAAGAAGGTATTGGCCAAAAGCTAAGGTTAGATTTAGAGAAAGTTGAGATGATGCATGCTTTACCATGTAAAGTCCAGTCAGTGACTGGCGACATGGCTACAGCACATTTAAACAAACTCTCAGTGGACTTCACCAGCAGGAGTGTCACATATCCTCCATAACCCTGCAGTCAAATCCAAAAAAATACACAAACACAGTGATGACATAGATCATGCACTCTTAATAAACAAAAGATAGCCTATTCTTTATCTACTGCCTCTGAACTGTATCTGTAGCACAAATAAAAATGAATGAATTTCTATTCATGTATTATCACCACAATAGTTTTGTATGTTTCCCTGTATTTAGAAAAGAGCAGAAAACCCATGCGCTTGCAAGTCACTTCTAATGGAAGTCTGTGGGCAGCTGCCATAATGTTTATGTGAAACTATGTTTTTTTGTAGAATGCTTTCTTAAATTCTGTGTTCGAAGCTATTTGTAAATTAGACACCAAATATGTATAATTCCTCCGTTCAGAGTTAGGACTATTTTTTAGAGGAAAGACTATGTGTAGAGAACATGTGATATATGGATAACTCAGAATCATCAAGAAAGTAACTGGAATTCATTTTTACTGAACTGCTCCAAACAATGTGGATAAAACTACAAACGAAAATAAAAGCTTTAATAAGACTTCACTATATATAATAACACTCATACGTCTCTTTCATCCTTATTAATTTTCTATAAAATAGTTCTGGCTGCAACGCAAAACACGAGGTTATATGAATGCACTCATTCTAATACATTATTGTTAAATAAAAACCAATTCACAGATACTTGTAGGGCAGATGTTCCACAACATTAAATGTAATTATAAACTGATAAAAAGTACAATATACAAATTGCTGTGTAAGTGAAATAAAATACTTGTTCGTGCTGGGCCCTGTCGTCAATTATTTTCCAATAACAGCACACCCCGGTATGTTTCATTCCTTACATAGGCTAAAATGACAATAAACTGCACTTGAACTTGAACCATTACAAGTGACTTTTGACTAAACAGGTGTTTGTTCTTTTCCGAGTGCAGAGAAATGTGTTAAACTTTATTCTCCATGCTAATTACAGACTACAGATGTGAAAGAAAGAGGTTAGCTACATTACACAGCTACTTCTTCTCCTTCTCTTCTATGCAATATTTTAAAAATAGTATTTACATGGTCCCTGTGAAGTTAATAAATTAGATGAGGTAGTAAAACTTAGGTCTTACCTGGCCAAACACTCCTATCCTGTTCTGATCTATGTATGGAAATTTCATCAGGTATCTGCAAACAACAAGCCTCACGTCAGCACAGGATTCACACATAATAAGATTTCTGTTCTTCACCCAATCAGCCAATAATGAAGTGAATCAAATTCAGGAAAGAGCATGAGTGACTTACTCTAGAGCAGCAAGTTGATCCTGGAGCTCCACCACTCCCAGACGCTTGTGCACTTCCTGCAGAATCTTTTGTCCCTGGAAGCCGCTGCCTCTGCCATCCAGTCGAGCCACAATCACGTTGTCTGAGCTCACCAGTACAGAGTCCCAGTCTAGTGAGTACTGGTCATCCACCTGCTGACCACCAGGAACGCTGTCTCTGTAACACACAGAGCAAGAACATGTGAGGTCTCAGGGACTATTTGGACCCAAGGTCAGACAGCCTCGTAGGTCCCATTTAAGGATTGAGAAATTAAGGTGTTAAAAATCATTCATTTTCAGTAGGCACTTCTCACAATCCTGGTCTGGGCTGCAGTGGATCTAGAGCCTATCCTAGGAACACGGGGTGTGAGGTGGGTATACACCCTAAATAGAAGACCAATCCATCACACACAAATTCACACACTCATTCACACCTAGAGGAAATTTACATTCGAATATAAGAATGTGCAAAACTCCACACAAACAGGATCATACTGGGGACTCTGAGGAATCACTTCCCACTGCTGCCCAAAATGAGTATTTTTATTGATGAATTCATTATTTTCTATTTATTAAATTAAATAAATTATTTAAATATCCACACATCCAAGGTCTAAAATGCTCAAACTGTGTATATCTGATCACTGCTAGTTGAAAAGTGCTACTCTTGAAGGTAGGTAAAAAGAATGATTGCAGGAAAGCACTATGAAAGTGTACTATATATGCACAAAACTATTTCCAGTAGCTCCTACTAAAGCAAAACAACACACACACAAACACATTCCCCAAGCCCACACTCTAGAATAATCTGCACTAAGAAGGTGTCCTTTTTTTTCTGACTGAACAGCCAGACAGTGATAAATGATGTCTTCATTTTTCAGTCATATTGCAACATAAGTTGAGCTGCTGTGTTGTTTGTCCAGGACTAGACCCTGACTGCACCACGGCTGCCCCATATGGCTGGGGGCTTCATGTTCTTAGGTTAATTCCAAAAGCAAAGAAATCGAAAGCATGAACAGATGGCACCATAACCATTTGATATCAACAATGTTGTACAAGGTTAACTCTAAAGTCACAGTGTTAAAAGTGCAGAAAATACTTAATTAGCACCTCAAGAGAAGTCTTGGGCTGTTTTCAGTGAGGCAAACAAATTAAAATCCACAGAAGACTCTAAAGAGTGCATTAAGAGTTTACCATCTTTCGGCACTATGATTACAGCGTTTAACACAATCAGTGTAAGTGGATAAATATCATCTTACTGTGTGTGCTGATACTAATGCAGACAGCAGATCCTTCCGTAGGAGAAGGTGTTCATGTATAAATACAAAATTACCTGCAGCTGTGTTCCTCTTTCACTCATCACAATAGCTCTTAATGTAAACGCACAGCATGGTAATGATCGTTATGAGATGCCTCTCTCTCTGTCTCCCCATCTCTCTCTTCTCAAGTCTCACGGGTCCTCATCTCCACTTCTATCCTATCAGTCCTAAATGAGCAATAGTATTTCTTAACCCTTTCTTTAACACCACATCTAGTGTGATGAGAGCTAGGATGTCTGTGATTAAAAGTCACGTGCAAAGGTTTACACACCCAGAATGAATTAAATATGTACTGTATTTTCAGTATAGTGTGTTTTGACTTTGTTTTGATTGGTAATGTATACACTCACCAGTCAGTGTACACCAAGTCATTCAGGCAATTATCCAATCAGCCAATTATGTGACAGCAGCACAGTCATGAAATAATGTAGGTACAAGTCAAAAACATCAGCTAATGTTCACATCAAACATCAGAATGCAGAAGAAAATTTGATCTTTGTGAGTCAGACCATGGAATATTTGTTGGTGCCAGATGGGCTGGTTTGAGCATATCAGAAACTGCTGATCTCCTGGGAATTTCACACACAACAGTCTGTAGAGTTTACACAGAATGGCGCAAAAAAAAGGCTACAGTAACTTAAATAACCACTCTTTATAACCATGGTGAGCAGAAAAGCATCTCATGATGAACCTTGAGGTCCAGGGGCTACAACAGCAGAAGACCACATGAAGTTCCACGGCTATAGTGGGCACAGGATCACCTAAACTGGACAGTTGATGTGTGTGTGTGTGTGTGTGTGTGTGTTTCAAAAGTGTGCATTTCCATTTCTTTTGGAAAAATAAAAACAACAATAATGTTATCTTTTAAAATAGAAGCATAACTTTTCTTTCAAAACCATGGGTGAACTGCTTTTACAGCAGCAAAATGCTTACATTATCAGCAGTAGTCCATAATGGCGTGAGTCAGAGAAGTCTGGCGGGAAGGAAATCTTTAGAGGAAGGTCTGCGAAAGAAAAGAAAAGAAAAGAAAAGAAAGAAAGAAAACACTTTAGAAAAAAGCATTATGAGGTTTACATGACTGATGCCTGCTTAGTTGATCTAGAAAGTTACATAAATGTTCCTGTCTACATTTAAAAATGTTTCAGCAAACACATCAGATGGTTTCCTAAATGTAGCACACTAATGTTATAAAATGAAAAGTTGTCTGCTAACTGTGAAGTGAACATGTGTGAAGAGATATTTACCAAAGCGGTCAGTCTGTAGGGTTTTATACTCAGTGATCTGGATTCTCTTGTATCTCAGAGCAGCTTTGAGCAGAGAATTATTCTCCAGAATGAAATAATCTGGGCACACAGACACATGGTGAAAAACCAAAACAGGTCAATTTTTTTCTGTTGTGAGTTCCAGTGTGATTTAGTAGATGTCTCCCAACCTTATATTCACTGCAGGAATTTGCCTCCAAGAGGAAAACCCATAAAGGTGAGTTATCTGAGGTTTACAGAGGCCCCATTGCCACATTTAATCATAATAACAACTGCCATAACAACACTAAATCCAGTGTAGGATGGGTACTGAAGTGGCTTTATGGAAAACCTGAAGATGCTACTACTTTGCATGTTATTAATGGAGCAGCACTGCTCTTCACATGGCAATGACATATACTACATTAATCTCACTGATTACATCTGAAAATGGCCACAAAAATAGTTACACTATAGTTGCTGCTCACAAAAATACCTTTCACACATAAGCAGTCAGAAAGTGTATTTGCCTTTACAACAAACATAAAGGGTCATGCTGGTACTTAATACTTAATATACTAATAATAATAATAATAATAATAATAATAATAATAATAATACTTAAGATACTTAAAATACAAGAGATGGTAAATTAACCACTATCCAGTTTAACACAGCTTGAAGGAAATGTAAGTGAGGAATTAGCGTGTGTGTGTGTGTGTGTGTGTGTGTGTGTGTGTGTGTGTGTGTGTGTGTGTGTGTGTGTGTGCATGTGAGTGTGCATGTGAGTGTGTGTGTGTGTGTGTGTGCATGTGAGTGTGTGTGTGTGTGTGTGTGTGTGTGTGTGTGTGTGTATATGTGTGTGTGTGTGTGTGTGTGTGTGTGTGTGTGTGTGCGCACGCACATGTGTGTGGTGTCTACGTGGAGTGTGGAATGAATATGTTGTAAATAAACACTCACTGGCTGTGTTGAGTGTGTGGACGATCACTGTGGGGGCTCCAGGCCCTAAACAGGACAGATAAAACACACCAAACAAGCCTGGGTTAGACTGTTACAGATGAAAGTTCCAAGACCCTCCCTTGTTAATGTCACCTTTTCCAATAGTGTGCAATGTGAGCATGGTGCATATTTCTCCATGGGTATTTTTAAGCTACACTGTAAAAATGACTTTTTAAACAGCAGGGTTGCCAGAAAAGTACTATAATTTACAGTAAACAACTGTAAAACATTTTTACAGTAAAGTATTGTAAAATCTCACACAGTATAAAATAACACATAATCCAGTACATTTGCTCATTTGGCTGATGCTTGTTAAAAAGGTGACATACAGTTGATGCAGGATACAACTGAGCTGAAGGTTAAGGGTCTAGCTTAAGGACGTGACCCAACCATAGGAGTTTGGCAGTGCAGGGATTTGAAAACATGACCCTCTGATCTTAACCACTGAGCCACCACAACTAGCTCAACTAGCTTGCACTGGTTCAGCCACCTCCACCACTGAATTAACTCACACTACGAGACCGCATTGAATCAGTGCAAGTAGTTGAGCTAGTTACATATACCAGTATGTGGTTTATATTATATACCATCAAAAAACTCATGTATTCAAGTGTATATATTTATAGAGTTTAGTAGGAGAAATACCTAGTATCAGTGGTACATATAATGGTATATAAATGAAATACAGTGTGTATCCCTCAACTCAGTATTTAGCCCCGGGATAAAAATGTGGCCCATCCTTGCTCTGTAAGTACACTCTGAGAAGGGTTATCAGCATTGAGTTGTTATGAGTAAGATTATTAGGGCTATGAAATGAATAAAATAATTAACCATAATGAATAGGATCTTTGTAACAGTTAATCAAAATTTTGAATACTGTGTTGAGTGCCACATGTTTGTTTTTTTCTTATTTTAGATGTATCATTATACAGTATATACCACTGATACTATGTACTTCTCCTACTTAACCTACATATTTTTTCAAGAGATGATTATAAAGCACTGGATACTGTGGGAGATGCAGGGCAGGTGTTTCAAAAGGCAGACATTTCACAGCTGCAATCATGTTCCTTGCACAATCTGTGCTAAGCATGCCTAATGTCTTTTCTCGGCTCGTGCTTCACCAAAGTGCTTCACTTCTGTTTTCATTACATCAGAGCAGTTTCCAATTTTCATCCATATAATGCCCTGTAACCTCAAGATAATCATGGTTATTCACAGACGTTCGGTAATCTCCATTTAAAAACAGCCGCAGCTTTCTCCATCAATGAATCACATAAATTTTCAGCACACAAGCAACTAGCCGAGAAATGTGCTGAGGATTGTGCTGAGGATTGTGGATGATTTAAAGGATGAAACCAGGAAGATGCAATAATGGCATCCAAAAGGAGTAGCACTAAAATGCATCATAATAATACATTATTAACACTCTAAATCTTATAGTTAACTATTACACACTGTCTTAAGTTAGTTTTTATAGGTAGATGTGAGAGCTTTACCTTTACAGTGCAGTATAACGTGCTGCTGTGTTGGACTGAGGTCAGCGCTAAAGAAAGTGCAGTGGGCTTTGTTCAGGTCACAAGTCAGGCATCGCCGTGGGAACAGACCAACTGTGGACACACTGAACACAGAACCAACCAAAGCCTTCATTTTTATGTTATCACCACCAGCTAAGCTCAACAAGCCCAGAGAGGAAGTACGTTAACATAAAAAAAACTGTAAAGATTGCTTTAAGCAAATGATATTGTACAGCAGTCAATCCAAACTCCATCCATCCATCCATTTTCCATACCACTTATCCTATACAGTGTCACAGAGGAGCCTGGAGTCGAACCCAGGGAACTTGGGGCACGATGCAAGAAACACCCTGGATGGACAATCACACACTATGGCCAATTTGGAAATGCCAATCAACTTATGGACTATGGTAGGAAACTGGAATACACCCCTGAAGCATGGGAGAACGTGCAAACTCCACGCACAAAGAGCGGAGGCAGGATTCAAACCCCAACCCCAGAGCTGCAAATCAGCATTGCTAAGCACTAAGCCACCATAACCCCAAACTGAAAGCTATTTAAATTTAAATTAGTACTAGGATTGTGTAGACTGCCAGGAACGTGTAAAAGATCCAGACCTGAATAGCTGTCTTCTTCTTGAAGATCCTTCAGTGCTTAAGAAATATCTGTCGGGTAAAAACAAGCCAGTGTTCAAGGAAAACTCACAGTATTTTCACAGACCTTGTTGAACACTTTTGGTGAAGCCCTTATTCATAAATCAGTATCTTATAACCCAGCTATAATGAGAAATAATTTAGCTTATTCATATTGCTTGATGCACTCAATGATGACAGTTTGTTTATAATATTTTTAGAATGATTAAGAAACATTACAGATGCTTAACAATTATGAAGTTTGTGCAGTAACCCACATGCATTATAATGAATAGTGATGCTCTTGTCACAATAGTATAATACATTATTAAGGAATTAGCACATTATTAAAGCTCTAACAGGCATCATTATAGTTTATAAAAATGCTTACAAGGAATCATTGCCTATAACAAAAAAAAATTAAAAGCACAGTTATAATTTATGAATATGGGCTCCATAGAAAGTGCTGCCACATTATTTTCACCTTATCTTTCAAACTGCTGCTTTGCTAATAATAAAAACACCAGGCTATAATTTGCGGACAAACAAAGTGGAAGTTCATGACTTATTTTTGAGTTTTTTTTAATACTACTTCCTGTTTTTTCTACAGCAAAATTCCAAAGTAGAAAGACATCTTTCCTATATCCTGTGTGCACATAATTTATTAGCAATTGGGAAGTTCATGTTTGGTAGTGGAGAACACGGGATTCAAAAACACATCTGGGGCTACAGAGAGCTAGGTGACTCTGAGAGCATGGTTAATGAAAGCTAATCGTGTTTAATCTTGCTACATTCTAATGTACAGATTTTGTTAAGAGTCAGAATGGATCGTGCAAAGGCTGTCACTAAGTTTCATTTATTGTACTTTAATAATGTCGAATGTGTTAATCAATAAAAATGGCACATAATCAGGCAATGATTATTGTTGCTGCATCGAATATGTATGATATTGAGATGTCATTGTATTGTATTGTATGAAATTTGAATTTGTGTATTGTTGGGAATTGTGTATTGTTATGCCCCTAATATTTGTGTATTAATATCGGAGTGTGTGATATGACTGATTATAAAATGACTCACATGGTCTGGGAGCTTTCATCGTAGGCCAGAATCTCTGTCACTTCCCAGTTACCTGATGTCAAGTGACGCACCTCATTTTGATCCACTCTAACCTGAGAAGAGTAATAATCACCACCATGGTAAGTTCAATATCTAAATGAGAGATCACTTTATCACTAATTGCTGTTGTTCTTCTTTCATCTGCTCTTGTTAGGGGTCACCATAGTCTGCATGTTTGATTTGGCACAGGTTTTACATCGGATGTCCTTTCTGACATAACTCTTCCATTTTATCCGGAGTTGGGACCGGCACCGAGAGTGGCTGGGTTGGTTCCCTGCCCAGGAATCGAACCCGGCACTTTATCACTAATTAACCTATGCAATTAATCTTCTGTATCATCACATAATTAACAGTCTTATTAATTATCGTGTAGCCAAGATCACCCCTGCAATAAGCAGTATATCACGGGAAATCATACTGATTATACACACTATTATACATTACAGGCCAAAAATATGGAGATAAGCAGTGATGTAACTGAATTTGCCAATTACCAAAACAAGATGTTTACTGACATCTAGCTCAACCAAAGTTTTTCTAGTGATGTGCTCTAACTCACTCTAATGCATTATACAAGAAAAGCCTTCCACCTTCTTTTTTGGTAGCAGTCTCTTCCATTGAGAAGTTTTTAATTATTTAAACACCCGATTCAGTTAATCAAGCCTTTTAGAGCAACTAAATGTTTGTGTCCTGCTGTCATTAAATCTAAAGAGCTAAAAGAAAATGTTTTGCTGAATGTAGAATTTGAAGTCACACAAAATCGGTTTAGAAGCTTCGATAGCGGGCCGACAGCCTGCGCACAGAAAACATCCAACGCTCCTTGCACGACTGAAGGCGCAGTGCTGAAAAGGCAGTGCCATTTCAGCACCCCTTTCGTTTCGGACAGCCGGAGTGCACGTGGCTGTGGGGCAGAGCGATGAAATGCCACACGGCCGACGGCCGATGAGCGGCACGGCTCCAATTCACCCTCTGAGAGAAGATGAGGAGCTATAAAAGGAGCCAGAGGCCGCTCTCTTGGCAAGGTGGGTGAGATTAATGATCTTACTAACACGTGTTTCTGTGTTCTTGCCAGAAGCCGACGTAAGCAGAGAGGAAGAACCTCTACGTCTGCCTCTGTACACCTCCATGCCATATGAGAGCGTCCACAGTGCCACCCGTCTCGCCGCCACACCGCTGCAGCCAGCTCACCACCCCAAGACAACGCTACCTGCACAGAGCTTCACCAGACCCACACTGCCTCACCTTCACCTCACTTCCCTCGCTTAAAAGAAAATAAAGAGCATGTTCCCCACATCTGCTG
>CM074949.1:17985546-18000803 GCA_037577455.1 Pangasius macronema
ATAAATGAGGATATGAAGCTAGTGGGTGCAAGTGTTGAGGATGCAGAAGATAGGGGTAGGTGGAGAGTGATGATTCATTGTGGCGACCCCTGAAGGGAAAAGCCGAAAGAAGAAGAAGAGCTAATTAGCAAACACTTTGTGAGCTGAATCAGGTGTGTTCAAGGAATGAAAAGTACAAGATTTAGCAGAGCACTGGATCAACACTACATAATTGGAAATGCCCTGGTGTATGGCAGTACTAAATACAGATGCTTTTCCAAGTGAAGGTCATGCTAACATGCTGTAGCAGAGCTCTGATAGCATTTAACACTCTGTAGCCATGGCTTTCTGCACGGAGCACAAATTGGCTTTTGTTAAAAAAGGAAGTTCATGAGGGAAAAATTCAAACTACACACATTGACACAGATGTCAGACAATATCTGATTCAACTCCTGATCCAATCTGCCAACTGAGTCTGACCGAGAAAGCATGTCTAACTATGTGCCAACTATAATTACACTATAATTAGACGGCCTTTTAGTTCTTAGATTTTGATAGCATTCATTCATTTCATTTTGACAACACCTATATGTTCAGGGAAATTGCATATGACAGGATATCACTGACTTTAACAAAATACACATATCTGAATATTTGAATCTGAATGTATTTGTGTCTCTTACCAGTTGCTGTCCTTGCATTCCCCAAGCAGCATGCTGCAATCTGGAGTTAAGCACCTCTGGAGGGTCCAACTCCCACACCTCCCTGTAACACATACATATATAAATGCACATAAAGACAGACTATGTCTATGTCTGGCTGGGTAATTCTAAAGGTTTTACAGCAACATGAATTATACCTGGTGTGAATATTGTAGATGATGTAGGAAGCTGTGAAGGAGTGCCGGTAAACCTGCAATTACAAACAAAAAAAACCCATAAAAAATAAAGACAGACACTCTGAAAACAAACACCAACAAAAGAAGCCTCTCTATTTAGCACTGCGTAGAGGTGTATGTTTCAGAAAGAGTTTGGTTCAAGTAAAATCTGCAAAACTGTTTTAAAGTCATCAGAGCCCACCTGTGAAATGGTTTGAAAGTGACCTGAGTGTTTTGCTTTGTGCTGTTTAAAGTATTTGTTCTTCTTCTTCTTTCAGCTACTCCCATTAGGGGTAGCCACAGTGGATCACTGGTCCACATATTTGATTTGGCACACACCGGATGCCCTTCCTGACGCAACCCTCCCCAATTTTATCCAGGCTTGGGACCGGCACTTGGATTGCACTGTCGTGTGCAACCTCAGTGCCTGGGGTTGGTTCTCTGGCTGGGAACTGCACCTGGGCCAAGGCAGTAAAAGCGACATGGCCTAAACACTTGTCCTGCAGGGACCATCATTCTGTTTAAAATCTTCTAAATTGTAAATCTTTTGATGAAGTCCAATGTGTGTGCTTCTCTCTGCTCCAAAATAATTGCCTCACATACAATTTGGTTCATTTATAGCATATGGCAGACACCCTTATCCTAAGCAACTCATATTTATCTCATTTACACAGCTGATATTGGTTAAGGGCCTTACTCAAGCGCCCAACAGTGGTACCTTGGCCAGGCATGGGATTGGAACTAACAACTTTCTCATCTATAGGCTACCATCTTAACCACTGAGCTACCACTGCTCCGTTGAGTGCATGCAGAGGCACTGATGCAGAAAAACACAATACTGCACAGCACAGGAGGACATAAGAATGAGAGTGAGAAAGCACTGTGATAGAGGATGTGTGTGATAGCCTGAATAGCATCAACAAGCTGCACAATGAAGAAAAGAATCCTGGCAGGAGTGTTAAACACACACACACACACACACACACACACACACACACACACACACACACACACACACACACACAGAAATGGAGAAAGAGGGGAAGACTACAGCAGACTGACATGTACTCTGAGACTAGCCCTGGTGAGTGGATTGGCTTTTGGGTGGATCAGACAGCTGATTGGATATGGACTGCGGGAGCCCAGATCAAGAGCTGATCATTTATGGGCTCTTGTATGAGCTCAGTTCAGCAGCCTGGTTGGCTATGAGCCCTGTATCAGTTCAGAACAAAAAGCTGATCGACTATAGGCACCTGTACACACTCAGATCAGACTGCTGTTTGGATGTGGGCTATGGTTTGAGTTCAGATCAAAAGGTGATTGAATATAGGTTCCTGTAGGAACTCAATTCAGACACCTGACTGGACCTGTTTCAACTCAACTCAGATTCCTGATTGGACCCATATGAGCTCAGATAAAGAACTGAATGGATATACTATAGGTTCCTGTACATGTCCCCTTGAGCAAGGCCCTTGAAAAAACTCCACTAAAGAAAATTTCCACTAAAAAATTATGTTTCCAGCCCCAGGGCCCCTGGTTCATTCCTGAGTACAGGTTACTGTCTGTGTGGGGTTTGGAGGTCTCCCAAAGATTCAAACAATATAACTGAGATCTACTTCATCCACTAAGGAATGCAGGTCATGAACAATTTCTGAGTAAATCTCTGTCATAGTGACCAGTTCAGAGGTTTGTCTCAGCGCATGAATGAGAGAATTCAAAATCTGCACTCTCATTAGACGTCCATTATGATCATTATCACACTGCCAGTCAGGGAACGTTGTAGTGGTCTATGGGCTTTGTCAAGCTAGACGTTTAAGAAACACTACTGCACCAAACTCATTTAATGGACCCATGGTGTCCATTAAAAATGTAAAAAAAAATGCAAATCTTCTTAATATATATGCAACTGGGTGATTACAATCACAAAACAGAAAATGAAGGAACTTTAGTGTATCACAAGTAGAGGAGTATTAAGCAAAAATCTAATGCCTGGGTAGGTTTAGTAGGATTCATTCAGTCAGTCAGTCAGTCAGTCAATCACTCATCATCAGTAACCGCTTCATCGAGGTCAGAGGAAATACACAAACACAGCAGGCTTTACTACTATATACATGTCAGCAATAGGATATAGAAAGAGAGAGAAGGACTGACGACAATAATGTCAGGTAGACAGCTGGAGTAAAGAGACAAACAGAGATAGAGAGAGAGTTACAGTGATAGATACAGATAGTGTTGTGTGGGTGATTAAAAACAAAATTGCTTCTTTTACTCTCAGAGACAAATAGTGTTCTGAATGAGTCAAACGAAAAGTGTTCTGAATGAGAGATGAGGACAAGAAAAGTCAACAGGAAAATGGATGGAGGGGGAGGAAGAGAGGGAAAAGTGGAAATAAGAGACAGCGTGATGACTGATGCTCTCACAGGCAGAAACGGAGTAAGAGTGAGTAATGACAGTGGCTCTGCTGCCGGCTTTGACTAACCATTCCGCTTAGAAGAAAAAAATGATGTAGCTTTCCGAGGGTAAACATGATAATGGACGATGGATTGCTCTGACTGGTAACACACAGCTGTAGTAAAGATGAGCAGCTACTGCTCATAAAGAGTGCTTCATACAGTGTTACACCAATTATCATTACTGTCCTTTAAAATCATGCAGAAATATAAGAAGCGTAATGATGTGAGTGTTTCAGCACAGACAACAGACAACGGACAACATTATCCAAATGTTCATTAACAATTCGGACAGGTTCAGAACAGGTTTATGTAGCAGGTGTGGGTGTGGTTTAGAAGGAGGGTGGCGTTTGGGGGACAAGCTACAGGGAAATGACTAATGTGGCACACCTGAGCCCTGCTTTCTCCATGTAGTGTATGATATGATCTCTCTTTCTTTCTCTCTCTTCCCTGAGTATGGAGCTGAGTGTCTGTGTGTATGCGGCTGTGTGCAGAGAAAAGCAGGAAGAGTTATTTGTGTTGAAACATTTAATGTTACGGACTGACTCCCACGCCACGTGTAAAATCCTAAATAAAATTTTCACGTGCAATCGTACCCTGGCTCTACTGTGTTTGTTACAATTTTGCTCTCATGCTACAAAAATAATGTGTAATATTTTTACGTGCAATACATGTGTAATATATAATATAAAAAAAATATCAAATATTAATTCTAAATATGAATATTTAGAATGTTCTTGCAAAGCTGCTCACATAATGTTCCCAGTGAAACAAAATCTTCATTCATCCACAAATTTTCATTAACCTCAGTAGCTTGGCCATCTAATCCACTATTTCATGAGTCGCTTTCAAGCTTTATAAGCATACAAACACACGCACATGCACACACATCAGACACACATCCTTAAAAGAATTACAGATTGATTAGTGGGCTGTGAGCTGACTGGTCTCTCTGAATGGAAGTAAGTGTTTATCAGATTAATCGCTACAGTAACAAGATTAAAGTGTGTAATCCTGGATGAGTTTAGCTTGAAACTCTCTCCCTCTCACTCGCTCTCACACACACTGTCTCTCTCACTCACTTACTCTGTCTGAATCCCATCCTGTCATACATCGCCTATTAGCATAGAAATGAATAGGACGGATCCTGTGTTCGCTAGGATCTTTATATTGTACTATGTTTGTGTGCTACAGGTAATTTACTGTAATCCAAGTGCTATTTATAGAACATGGCAGTTTGTGTCCTAGATGCAGATTTGAGAGACTAGGGAGATATTTGGAGTGAAACTGTTCATAAACTGGCTACCCAAAATCTGTAAAGGATTAAAGTACATATATAATGTATAAGCTTTGAAATTAAGACAGCCGGAACAAGAACAAAGACAGACATCCTCCCATGTTGTACGGCGAGCTCAGATCACATATATCCATTCAGAAGGTATAAAACAGCACTCAAACATCACCTCAGTGAAAACATCATTTTTAAAAAAAAACAATCCCACCAAAGTAAGACAAAAATGCACATACCTGTTTAACATCATATGCGAAAAGCACATACTTCATATCAGGGCTTATTGAGTATTTAGTGGCTTTAAAAGCAACCTGAGAATAAAAAAAACACAATAAATGATTCTGGATTATTCTTTCTAATGATCCATGTATAACACATGCTTTTCATTTTACAATGTGTATATAGCGTGTACTGTATGTACACGGCCAGTTGTTGAAAACAATGTATTAATAATTTTGGTTCTTTTAAACTAAAGTTTTTTTCTCAGTAAAATAAAAACAGTTAAATACAGTCTGATACCAACTGTAAAAGAAAATCTAGGCTTCCAATAAGCTGATTATTGGAATCACTCAGTCTGAGTGTAAAATGGAGACGTCCTTAAATGTAAAGACTTACAGTGGGGTCCAAACGTTTGAGAGGACAAGTGAAAATGCATCTCATTTGCATTCATTTCTAATTTAATATAGCAAATTTCATTACAAATTATATTATTGCCAACTTGTAGTTGTGAAAAGTAGAATCCTAGAAATATTTACATGGATTTCAGAGTGTGTTAGTATTTGGCATGTCCACTTTTTTGCTTTAATGACAGTATGCAGTCAAGCTGGCATGGACTCCACAAAATCTTATCATCCATTTTAGATCCAATCCATCAGCGTGTCGTCTGAACACATGCTTCAACAGAAGAGATTAGGCAGGAGGAAAATCTGACCTTTTGTACAAAGCAGTTAACATGGTCACACATTTGCTTACATTTAAATTGGGACCTAGAAATAGTGCAGAATCTTGAATATTAAATATTCAAGATATTCAACATCTACTTTCTTCATTTTAAATATATCAGAACTCTAAAACCTTCTGTTTATTTCTAAGGATAAATGAAAAAAAAAATCCCAGATTTTCAGTCTGGTCTCAGACTTTTGGATCCCACTGTACGTGTAAAATAAAACTTGTGTCTTCTCTAAAGTAAAGATGCCCTCAGAAGTCATGAATTATTATTGTATGTATCAAATTAATGATTTCATTGAGCAGTAAACAGCAAAACAATCTTTAAAAATCATAAAATCAAATCATAATTTGTCTTTGCATCTAAAACGATGGAATCTGGCTGGTAGGTTGTTTCAGGCTTCTTGGAGAACTTGCTATGGTTATATTGCCTGTGCAGGTAAAATCCCAGATTAACTCTGATGACAATTTTAATCAGAAAAAATTATGTTTGGAAAACATGTTTTCTTTTCTACAGACACACTAATGTAGCAGGCATAAAATAGGCATGTAAGACATTTATATAAAAAACAAACAGAGCAACTAAGACTCCTGCACAGTATTGTATATACATTTATATAGATAAAAGTCTGTAGATGGAAGGTGGGTGTGTCCCAGAACTAAGGCTATACTGTGTAGATGATGGAGTGTGTTCTGGTAATAGAGATAAAAACAACTTCACTCACAAATGTGCTGTTCATCAGGATGATCTCTGTTTCATTAGTAAGGATATTGAACCTAATGACATGGCCATGGCGGTTCCTGTAGATGACTTCAGATTCTGAAAATGTTCAACACACACACACACACACACACACACACACACAGAGACAGAGAGAGAGAGAGAGAGAGAGAGAGAGAGAGAGAGAGAGAGAGACAGAGAAAGGAAGTGAACAAGGACTTTTCTGAACAGTGCCTTCCTGAAGCACTTTGCATTTCTATAGCAAGAAATCAATTTAATTAGGCAATGTGTGTTTAAATTACACCAACTGCTTCCAACACCAAGAGTACTGTGTGTGTGTGTGTGTGTGTGTGTGTGTGTGTGTGTGTGTGTGTGTGTGTGTGTGCGCGTGCTCGCGTGCGTGGGTGAGTGTGTGAGACTGTGAATGTTAAAACAAATAAAACATTTGCATAGCTGACTCCATACATATTTTTAAAAAAGGATAGCAATTATGCTGATATGAAGATCTTTGATATGAAGATATTTATTACTGATGCTATATGAGCATAAAATATTGCAATAAATATGCAGTATCTACTTTTATACTTTCTTGTTTTTCACAAAGTTCAAACTGTAGTGAATGCTAAAACTTCAACCTCTGCAGTGCAGGTCAGATCAGGACTATGACTGTGCGTGTGTGTGTGTGTGTGTGTGTGTGTGTGTGTGTGTTCGTTCCCTGAGTTTAGAAGCAAACTTTAGTTGGAGTGAATAGTGGAGTGTATTGAAGGCAGAACAGCAGTCGATAAATTGCAGCCTGATGTAAGCTTAAGAGCTTGTCCAAGTGTTCAAGGACAGTGAGCAGCACAGGAGCGCAGCACAGACAGGCCACACAGATGGTCCGATGCTTTCCAAGAGTTAAATGGGATCAACATCTGTGTCTCTTATCGCCATAACAAAGCACACAGTCTCATTCCTTGCTTTTACATCTAGTATTTGCATGTAATTAAAACTGTCTGCATAACCCATTGCAAAATGTTGTATGTGGTATGAAGGTGCGTGTTTTAGGAAGTATCTCGGTCATCAGGTCTCCCTTATCGCTCATGAACACCTGTCTCTTAGATAACTTCTTCAACTATATTTTAAACACCTTCAAGCTTTTCGTTTTCCTTTGCCACTGTAGCCAGCTGCTTGTCCACCCTTGTTCTCAATCTACTCGCAGACGTCTTTCTAAATTGCCCTTTTTCTACAGCAGCTGTTCAATTTTACCCAGAAAGCCTGTTTTCATTTCATCTCTTCCTAGCTCCAGGGAGAAGCATCGTCCATTTTTCCCTATTGCAGACACCGGAGCACTTGGGGTCCTTCTGAGCAATCTGATGAGGTTGCTCTCCAGTGGGCAGGGATTTTCTCCCTACTGCAAACATACAGTATGGATTGAATCTGGCTGATCTCACCACACTGACTGCAGTGTACACTCCTTTTACACTCCTTTTATATTTCCAGAAAAAAAAAAAGATATTCAAATATACCTCAAAACGTATGGTTTAATGGTGGAAATTGTCTCTGACAGGCTATTACATAGATGTGTCTTTTCCTTTTCAGTGACACAGTTCTTTTTCCCCAATAAACATGATAAAATATTTAAAATGTCACTAGAAAAAGGATGATTAGTAGCTCATAACACAGCTTACCGCTACATATACTTTTGCCCTTTAGATAAGCGAAATAATAAATTCCCGGTATTATGACAGTAAAAGCAACTAGCTTGAAGTACAGCATCAGCTCTTAATCAAGGAAGCTGCATGATACTAGAAACTGGCACAGAGCTGATAGATCACAACTGATCTCATACACAGGAACCCCGACTGTTTCACACGCAGGAAAGAGGTACCGCTCCATTAGAAGGAGCACCACACGCTACCTGAACAGATGCACTGTTTGATAACAACAGTGTCTATGATCAAAAATTCACATAAGACTAATGAATGGAAAGCACCTCATGGATAAGGACGTATGCATGATACATAGAGAATACTGACCAAATTGCACCCAGTATTTATGCAGAATTTGTGCAAGGGCAAATCCCAGATAGTTGTCACTTCTTGTAGTGTTACATTGACAGTTATGTTTTATCAAAAATATGCTTAACTGGTTAAAGTGTGCAATAAATCTAGCCCCACGTAGTTATCACTTCATAGTTAGCGCACGTTACCATGCACCCGGGCCTATACAAACTGGTTTGTAGTGTCATATTTAATAAATATGTAAAGTGTTGAATGTATGTATGGATGTACAGCATGTCTGTACAAAGTTTTGACACTGATTTGCCAAGTAAGGAATGAAAAACTGTTACGTATGCTGTTATAGGTGTGATGCGACCTGACGTGAAGTGAAGTGAAGTGAAGTGACTTTGTGGTCGAGTATGGTGACCCATACTGAGAATTTGTGCTCTGCATTTAACCCATCCAAGTGCACACACAGTAGTGAACACACACACCCATGAACACACACCCGGAGCAGTGGGCAGCCATTTTATCTGCGGCGCCCGGGGAGCAGTTGGGGGATCGGTGCCTTGCTCAAGTCACTTCAGTCGTGAGGGCGGCACAGAGCGCTGGTACCTACAATCCCTGCCGGACCCGAGACTCGAACTCATGACCTTCAGGTTCACCTTCGGGTTACAAGTCCGACTCTCTGACCATTAGGCCACGACTGCCCCCAACGTGACGTGATGAGCAGTTACCGTTACCACCTTGTAGCTGATTATTTTCCGATAAGAGCATGTGCAAAAGTGTTTTATTCCTCTTATACCAAATCAATTTGCCAGAAAATATTTTGTTATTTTTATGTAGCAATGGTAGGATGTCATATTGTTATTCATTAATAGTTCTATTTAATGTTGTGGAACTTCCTATTATAAGAATTGAGAATTCAACAGCGTTGTGGAATGTTAGACTGAAGCATACACTGTCAATTTGCAGGAAAAAAATTCAAATTCGGATTGAGATTCACAAAACACAAAGCTCTGAAGAGACATACAAATGCTAGTGTCCTCCATATTTGGGAGTGGTTTCGAAGGACAAGACGAAGGACAAAGTCGAGGATGGACCGTAAAGAGAACTAGACCTGTCTCTTGTTGTTTTTCTTACTGTGTCTTCTCAATCTGATGTATGCTTATAGGCTTATAGGTTAGACTGAAAAAAAAAAGGACCTTGGGCAAATCAAACAAATATTCTGTCTATATTCTGACTATAGCAGCTCTTTCTTTTGAGTTGGAGATAAATTATGTTACTTATATTTGTACACAAACTGCTCTGTAGTCTGGTTTGAAGGTGCAATTCTGTGCAAGCACTCAATTCTACATGGCTGGATGCCTTCCTGCCTTAATACAACCTTAGTAGCCAGTATTTACTTATTTTTTTATACATTTAGGACACAAACTATCATGATGTCCTCCTAGTGTTACTGCTGCAGCTCGAAACTGTGCTACCAGTCAGAGTTCTTTGCTCACAGTTCTCCATGTGTCCTTTCCTAGTCCCAGCTCATATTAGCATTTCTAGTGTTTTCTGGTTTCAACCCTACCCTGTCTGTTTGGATTATGGATCAGTCTGTGATTACTGTATGCCTACAACGTGACAACTGCTGTGAACTTTGACAGTAATTTGTAGAACAGCCCAAATCAACAAACTCTGCAATTACATCGACCCATAACTGGCGCTTATGTTTCAGATGATAAGTTGCATGTAGAATGGATCAGTAGCTGAATTAATAAATCAGTTCAATTTAAACTAATGGTCTGGTTGTCTGGCTTCTTGTTTATTTTCAGTGAGCAATAGTATCCTGTCAAAACTGCCAATTACTGATGTAGGAAAGCAGAATTTCAAAGTGTACATTAGTTTTCTACCAGTGTAGTGCAGTTACTCAGTGCCTCTGGCATACTGTACATGGTCAGGAGTCCAAAGGAGAGCACCTGCTCGCACAGTGTGGGGGAAATGACCTAGTTCCTTTCTCATAGTTTATAGGAAATAGTTGCTAGGGGTGTAAGAATGGATCGATGCTTTCTACCTGCTCACCACATATTTGAGCTCGTAAGCTCCCATGATTGATTAGTGTCACTCTGATTGATATGAGAGAAACTAATGCCATCCCTCCAACCCAGAAAGCACAAACAATTTTGATTTCTTGTAAGGGCAAAGATTGTTTACTCCCTTAAGCCTGGTTGCACCAACAGGATTTACACCTGGTCATAAGCTGAGTCATAACTTTCTTGATGTAAATTTAAGACCGGTCCAACTGGTGCCATTGAGGAAAACTGCATCAGATCTTCACAGGACACCTATTGTAAGGTCAGAAACGCAAGAAAACCAAAAGGCAAATGCTGTATATGCAGACGCACACTGATGCCAGAGATCAACACCTTCCTGTGTTACTTATGACTTTTACTCCTTTACTATGGTCATAAGCATCATTTTGAAAAAGACAGATTCCTTGTTGCATTGGTGAGAAATGGAAGCTCCTAGAAAAAAGATTTCTAGGATGGGACGTTATTAGAAAGTGAGAACTATGCGGTAATTAAAATTAGCACTCTCTGTATTGTGACGAGTGCGTAATTTAAAGTGTTCCTATTCGACAAACTTGTTAGTATCAATTCAGTCCCTAAATCACCGAGATGGGAGAGCTAGACAGCCGTTATTTATTACTGCGCAGGATATCGTGTGTTAGTGCATACGAGATATAGATTTGAATGTGGTTTAGAAGGAGTATAGGAGTACGGAGTATATCATTTCTTCTTCCTCCTCCTCCTTTTCTCTCTTTTTCCACCACGTTCTTTTACATCCTGCATCGGAAAGGGTTTGTGCTGTTTATTTAACCATGAGGAGGTGATCAACGTGCAAGCGGACATAAATCAGAGTCATGCCTGCTCTGCCTCTCATCACATACATCCTACAGGAAACATTTTATCTCCTTCTGTCTCTCTTACTACCATTCCATCTACACACACACACACACACACACACACACACACACACACACACACACACACACAAGAAATAATATATTGAATGCTAATGTGTCTCTCTCAGGGTTCTTTCAAACATTCGACTAGTCCACATGGGTCGATCGGACTTACCGGTTTAATTTATTTTTATTTTTAGGTAAGTTAATCATTTTTAATGTATTAGTAGATTCTATAAAAATAGATTTGGTCTGATCACCATAAAAGAAATGCTCTGGATAAAGTTTACAAAAATTGATGCTATTTAATTACATTATTTAATTCTTTTTTTTTTTTATTTACCACTACCTTTGTTTAATCTGTTGATATCTGTGAGTTTTCACATGTGCACTTTCCAGAGCTTTGTTTATATTTTCTGTCGTGATTTTATGAGCAATGAATAAGCAAGTGCTACAGCCCAGCCCCACCTCTTCCTACACATCCGTCAGTACTTTCTCAGCATATTCTGATCTACTTAACTTTGTGCAGCATGAAACCAGAGACTTTCATACTCTCATGTGGACTAGTCAAACAGACTGATAAGTGAGAAAGAGAAAGTACCCTACAATTTTTCCTGCATAAAAAGTGAAAATAGAGAGCTACAGTCTTGTATGAAAACTGCATACAGTGTGCATATCTGAGTGTGCGTGTGTGTGCGTGTGTGTGTGTGTGTGTGTGTGTGTGTGTGTGTGTGTGTGTGTGTGTGTGTAATAAAGCCTTCCAGAGCAAAAGCATCATTCAACCATTCAAACACTCCCAGCCCTTATTTCTTTCACACATGCACCAAACAAACAAATTTTGTTAACACACCCAAACCATGAAATCAGTCTCTCTGTCAAACATACACATGCTTAGAAGGGAAATGACCCACTGAAATATTCATGCTACCGCCAAAAAAAGACCTGAATGCCCCACATGCTTCATCCTTCTATCCTGTTACCATAACAACCAATGACTGCACATTTCTCACTCCACTAGAACCCTCCCCTCTCCCTCCCTCCCTCCCTCCTCACACACACACACACACACACACACACACACACACACACACACTTACTTCCCATTTCTGCTACCTGTTACCTACTCAGGACCTGCACCATCTGTCAGATGAGGACGCTGGCACAGCCCTACTACATTAACACCAAAACATTACAGACTCAATCAGACGGATTAGCACAATGCTAACCAAAACACTAGGGACTAAATCAGACAGATTAGCACAATGCTAATCAAAACATTAGAGACTAAATTAAAAAAGAACTAGAGAATAAATTAGGCAGATTTGCTCAGGGCTAAACAAAACACGGTAGGGTAAACCAGATATATTAGCGCAATGCTAATCGAAACACAGCTGACTTAATGATACAGAATTCAAAAAAGAACTATGGATAGACAGATAGACAGTAGATAGATAGTGTCACTCACAGTTCTCACAGTTCTCACAGTTATCCAACAAATTAGCATAATGCTAACCAAAACACCACAGACCAGTTCCTATTAATTAGCCAGGTAGCTGCAGTATAGTGGAGCACGGCACTATTGCTGCGTTTGAGTAAAGCTCATAACTCACAATTTCCACCCTCCAACTAGGAAAAACCAACAAAAAACGCAAATGCCCCATCCTTCCTTACTTTAAAAGAGTTTATATATAAGTTTTAACTTTAGATTAATCAACATAGACACTTTAGTGGGTTAAAACTATAACACTTGCCATACGGTTCAATGTTTTGAGTAAGTGAACACATCATAAAGTCATGAGGACTAATGTTAGCTGGCTAGCGTGTGGCTAACACTTTCATGGAGATGTCCATGTTTCCATGTGTGATTGGGAGGTAAGCCTTCCCACTTCCCCCAGGTATACGAGTCTTTAAGACTTGTCGGTAGACTTGTCGTTGTTGTGTGTTTTAGGTTGAAGAAAGGGTTCACCTAAAATGCCATTTTGTCCAGCATGTTTTTATTTTTGTCTTCATTCTCGGCTCGTTGCTTCTTGAGGGTAGAAATTTACAATAAGAACATCTTTAGCAGGTCAGGAGAAGAGGTGGCCTTGAGCTGGCCTGTCTGCTTGCTTTTTTTTTTTTTTTTTTTTGTGCACGTACACCTGCACCGTAACTATAGCAACCAATATGCAAGCGAATGCAACTACACACAAATGACCTGACCAATCAGATTTAGTTACCTGCAATTTGCAATGCATACACAGAATCTGAAAATCTGATTCAGCACATTAGACTGCAGATAGGAATGAAAACAAGGAACTGGACAGTTTGATATCAGACAGACAGACAGACAGACGCAACACATTTCTGTACCAAATGTGGTGGTGTCTGTTTAATAGCCAAAGGCAGCACGCGCACACACACACACACACACACACACACACACACACACACACACACACACACACACACAATTCAGTTCAATATTTCTGTATAGCGCTTTTAACAATGGCCATTGTCACAAAGCAGCTTTACAGAAATACATAAATTCAGGATAAAAGTTTATAGAAATTTATAAACACACACACACACACACACAGAGCGAGAGAGAGAGAGAGAGAGAGAGAGAGAGAGAGAGAGCAAACAGCAGTCCAGACATGTCCAAACATTAGGGTCAGTATCTGACAGTAGCTGTGCCAACGCTGATATAAGTGTTACTTAAGCGCCTGAGTCTCTCTCTCTCTCTCTCTCTCTCTCTCTCCCTCCCCCCTCTGTTACTTAAGCGCCTGAGTCTCTCTCTCTCTCTCTCTCTCTCTCTCTCTCTCTCTCTCTCTCTCCCCCCTCTGTTACTTAAGCGCCTGAGTCTCTCTCTCTCTCTCACACACACACACACACTCACACTCACACACACACACACTTGTGCACTCTCATAGTGAGTCAGCTCAAAGCTGCTTGCAGGGTTAAACTATCCTTGGTTAATCTGTTTTACATCCCGAGCAGCTTTAAGGGCAGCCGTGCTGGAGAAGGACATCCATGTTGTGCGTCTGGCGAAAATTAGGGCCTCTTCCTCTACGGGTGGAAACACACTCTGACACCATTCACAAACAACACGAGGGGATTTGAGCTTAGCTCTGAACCCCTGGTCCTATATGAGATAAACCAACTATCTTCTAAAATCACCAGGGCTCTGTGTGAGAGGTTGAACTGTATAATAAATCCAAGCTACAATAACACTACAATCTGAACGCCTTAAACGTCTTAAACGTCTATTCTTGTGACTGCATCCCTTTTCTTTTAATTTACTTAATTCATTTTCATTTTTAATATCCTGTAAGACTAAAAACGCTCTTTCGGCTGCTCCTGTTAGGGGTCGCCACAGCGGATCATTGGTCTGCATATTTGATTTGGCACAGTTTTTACGCCGGTTGCCCTTCCTGACGCAACCCTCCCCAATTCTTCCGGGCTTGGGACCGGCACTGAGAGCGCACTCTCGCACACAACCCCAGTGGCTGGGGTTGGTTCCCTGGCCGGTGAGAGTGCTGTGGCCTAACCACTAGCCCACCAGGGACCTTAATATCCTTTAAGACTGATAAATGAATAATAATCTGTCAGTTTAAGGAGATAACTCAGAACATGCCAATTTTAACGAATAAAATAATCTCTAATCTATGCTGAACACCAATTTGTAATGCCTGAGAAACTATTAAAGGGACCTAGAAAAATCTTTACACCTTTACCCTAATAAAACATGCATGGGTCTAGAAATATGCATAAATACACATGCTCATTGTTAATATATATATTTGCTGGAGTTTTTTTTCCATTGTTACTGTATTTTTAAAAGGTGCTGTTATTTAGCAAGAATTAGCAAGAAAAATTAATATAGTAATGTTTTCTGTTTGGAGATTAAAGAGTTTATTTAGCATTTTTGGAAGGAGTCTCCAGTGTCACTGCTTTGTAACAGTCAGCTTTCCGCCGGATAGAGGACGTAGTGCTTAAGAGAAAATGAAGGAATGACTGTTTACAGCTGCTATAACTTAAGTGATGTAACTATAAAGAGATAAACAGTATGACCTGTCATTGTTTAAG
>CM074949.1:18000903-18019197 GCA_037577455.1 Pangasius macronema
TTCTGCTTAAAATGCAGCATGTTCTAAAATAGGTCATTTCCTCTTTTAGGATGGATCACTGCTTTAGCGCACACACAGACACACACACACACACACACACACACACACAAACACACACACAGAATGTGGGTTTACATTGTCATCCAGGTCAGATAAAAGATGTGATAAAATACTGACAAACTAGGACTGGCTATATGATGATATGATCAATATTATGGTATAATAATATCTTATACCTATTATCATATCATCTATGATTATAATATTATCAGTTTCTAAATTGAAATATGAAATAACTAAAGTTTTGGTGAAAGACTATGCCTTCTTCCTAGTCAAATTTAGAAATTTCTCATCTCTCTCTATCTCTACTAGTGAGAATGTTTCCACAAACCACCACCTTCCCATCTCCCCGTCTCCTCAAGCGTCTTTAGTGATGGGCCTGGCTGTCTTGTGTAAAGCAGAACAGCCCAGCCCAGTTCTCCCTACAGTTCCACAATCACTAATGACTAATGTCATTTCGTTGACGACGTGGTCCACACTCACAAAATTATGGCTGAGACTGCAGGGGTGGGTGATTTCCAATAATTTATTATCCTGGTCAGCTGTAAATCCAGAGTCTATCCGGAAAATTTGACATGAGGCAGGAATACTGTACACCTTGGATAGGACATCATGGGGCACGACGGAGGAAACCCAAGACCCTGGAGGAATCCCACACAAGCACAAACAGTAACACAAGCTCACGATTGAACCAGGAACCTTGGTGCTGTGATCTTATATGAGTAGGAAACTAGGAGGTTTGAACTAGCATCTAAGCTATATACCAAACACTCCTTTCACTGTGCTTTTCATTCATATTTCCTTTCTGCTTAATTTTTTTCCTTCTATTTGCTACCCAACACCTTCTGATGACACATCCAAGTACCACAACTTCTCGTTTCCAATGTTTAACTGCGACTGTTAGGTGGATTATAATTCTTGCTAGACATTGTATGTTTCTTCTTGTTATAAAACATTACAAGGTCCTTATATATGACTAATTCCAGGTGACTGAGAATACACATGACTCTTTATCCTAACTTTGTTGGTAGTATGGAAAGACCGCTCTGTTTTACCGCATAGTGGCTGAACGGATGTCTGCTTTATATCTAAGGGATCATCAGTGGCTTTTAGAAACGGTGTTTACAGTTGGGGGTCATAAGTTTCCATATGCCTTGCAGCATAATTTTATAAAAATTGCATTTTGTTATTTTATTTAGTACTGCCCTGAATAAGCTATTTCACATAGCACACGTTTACATACAGTCCACAAGACACAATAATAACTGAATTTACACAAATGAACCAGTTCAAAAGTTTACAAATGCTTGATACTTAATACTGTGTGTTGTTACGTGGATGCCTGCTGTTCTTCAGAAAAATCTAAAATGCTAAAGAAGGCAACATTATTTTGTCTTCTGGGAAACATGTAAATATCTTATGTAGCTTCTAAAGGGCAGTACTAAATTTAAAAAATAAGATCTTTAAACAAAATAATAATAATTTACACCAATCATCCTTTTCAAAAGTTTACATCCCCCAGCTCTTAATGTATCATGTTGCCTTCTTAAGCATCAGTGAATGTTTGCACCTTTTGTAATAGTTGTATAAGAGTCCCTCAATTGTCCTCAGTGTGAAAAGATGGATCTCATGGAGATGGACAAAATCATATAGCCACTGTTGGAAAGGGGTTAAATATGCAGAAATTTCTGGAAAACCAAAGAATGTGCAGGACCTGGAGAATTTATCTGCTCAGGGCAAACAATTAAGTCATGAACAACTATCACAAAATGTAAAAACAGTTATTTTTCATCAAGGTAACAACGGACAGTATTACAAATCAAGCGTATGTAAACTTTTGAACTGGTTCATTTGTGTAAATTCAGTTATTATTGTGTCTTGTGGACTATATGTAAACATCTGCTATGTGAAATAGCTTATTCAGGGCAGTACTAAATAAAATAACAAAATGCAATTTTTATGATTTATGATTCAACATCATATTTTTTAAATGATTAACATTTTGCAGATTCTGCAAGGTGTATGTAAACTTATGATCCCAACTATAAATATTTATATACACTCGGCATTTGTAGGGTATGCTGCTAAAAAAAATGTTGCGGCATAGTTCAGTTATTTTAGGGATAATCTGAATTCTAGACGTCTCTCCCTTTCTCTCTTCCTCATAATTACTCTAATTGAGCTGAGAGTCATATACACAGCTTATAACATACACACACACATGGACTTGGTTCACCTGGACTTGCTTCACTGGAGCGAGTCAGTGACATTCAGCACTATTCTATATTTATATTTGCTATTAGCAGTGCCTGGCATCTGAGTTCTCCTGCCATATTGATCAGTTAAAGACTATGAGTAAATTGTGGGTTACCCTCTCCATTAATGTATTGATTATTCATTCTGAAAGCTTTCCAAATGAAATTGGAACGGCTTCCAGAAATTTAGTACCACATCTAACCTTCCTACAGCTATTTCCACTCAGAGCCCAACCCTGAAAGCACAATACCACATTTCGCACCTCAGTGGAGGGAAGGGTATTGAGCTATAACTCAGGTTTCTTATTGCATGTGCAGTGCTATTACCTGTGAATGTTGTATGAAGTGCGCAGAAGACTATTAGAGTGGGACACATTTACAGACAGATCTGCCCCATCCATCTGTGGTTTGTAGAAGTTAATGAAGTACACACACATGCACACACACACACACACACACACACACACACACACACACAACCTTTCTTCCTAACTCAACCATACTACTATGAATATAAAAGGCCCTATTTTCTTACTAATCATGCAAGGGCAAAAATTAAAGTACATCGGTGTATATGGGTGTGGCACACGTCTGAGTGACTATAAAAAATGAATTGGGTTGGATTAAAGACATTATTAACGAGGTGTGGTCAGCTAATATCCAATCACTCAGGCCTTCTTATTCCTTTAAAATCCAAGCACACACCCACATATAATATAATACATTAGACAGACTCAGCACTGTGACCTTTTTCATAATGATATACAATTCCACTGCACATAGTTTAAATAGATTTCATGTAGGAATAACTGACTGCCTAATTTAACAAATGTGTCTTCTGTTTTCCTGTTTACTTTTTGGGAGTGTTTACTTGGCTATGTAAATTTTAAAATTGAAATGATACAGTTTATAAGACGAGCCTTTAATACGCTTTGTTATACATACCAGTTCTATTAATTATATACATGCATTCATAATAACATGTCACATTTAGTAGACACAACTGGTTGTTTTTTAGATGGATAAAAATAAACCCAGTACACTGTATTTTGTTAGGATTTGGGAGAAGCCTATTTATGCTGAAATGGGGTGACATAAATAGTGTACATCTGCAAAACCGGGTTGTAAGAAATGGGACAAGACTTTTGGCTCGAAGTCAGAAAAAAAAGAAATGCCCTTGTGTCTGGAAAAAAAAAATGCTAATGTTAATGCAATTTTGGACCAAAGTGGGTTTCAAAACACACCCCCTGTAGTGCTGTTTGACCAATATCAGGGCAGGCACTTTCATTTCTTACTGCAAAATTCACTGACTGCAAGAGGCAGAAAAAAGAAAAATGGCTCAGGCCCAACCAAATTAGCAATATACCCATTATTTCACTAAATCATGTTTGTGTGTGCACAAAATAGAGCTAAAAATATGTAAGCATTTTTCATTTATGTTGCTTAGAGACCTGAGTGAATATCACACACACACACACACACACACACACACACACACACAAATACACACTGAATAGTTCTCTCCTTCTCTTTCTTAGACATCCACCACCCCCGCACACACAGCTACTTCAATATAAACACTAAACCAAAATACATCAGATGTAACACACAAACAACACACATACACATCACACTAATCATATAATAGACAAGCACTTCCAACACAAGTAAAACTCTCTGCTCCATCTGTCATAATGCCCAGAATGAGAACGTGACAGCTTTCAGGACACTGACACTAGCTTCACTAAAGCATGCTGTAAATCAAGCCATCAGCCCTGCTGTCACTCACTGAGTCTCTCACATAGCTGCTGTATGTGTGTCTGTGAAGGTTTTCAGTCAGTCTTTCTGAATTTCTGGCAGCATTAAGTCTGGGATATAGGCTTGTGGTAGGATCCTGAAATTGTGTTATACATGTATTCAACTGGCAATCCAAACATAGTGCATGTGAAGGTTAAGAGTCTTGTTCAAGGGCTCAGCAGTAACAACAATCACAAGCACAGAACAACTAGACCTCCACTGCAACATTCAAGATTTACATGGGATCAGATGCATAGCATACTGTCTAAATAAAACATATGTTATTTCAGTATTCATAAGCCCTGGTGCACTGGAGGACTTGTGGGCCTCTTTTGTGTGCACACAAGCTTCACAAGTCCATAGGACGTCCCATTTCTCATTTTGGGGTTCAGTTGTGTCCTGTCCAAGCACCTACTTTGAGCCTTTAATGCACTCTTCAGCAAAGCTAACATCAACAGAGGACTCATCGGCGTCTCCCCCCTAAATCCCCATGTGACATTGGCTGAAATGCTGGCAGATGGATTTTTGAGAGCAGGGAACAACATGCAACACTGATAAAGAGAAAAACTTTCAAAGGTGTCTTTTCATTAATGTAACTTTTAATTGAACAGCATTTAGGAAAACAAAAAGCTTGCCAAAAGTGTCTAATTTAGCTGAGCTCAATCCGTTTTATTTTAATTTTACACCACACCGATGTTGAATTATCAATACTGACTGGTCAGAAGGAGTTGATTAATTTTCTGTAACAGCTGCCCTGACAGTAATTCTGGATGCAAGGCAAATCACAGGTTTCTATTAATGGGTTTGTTCTAATACGTTATCATTTCTATAATAATAACTCATTCACTGGGACTTGCATGGTGGACGCTTCCCATAATCTAAGGCTAATAACTGTGCTGTTATTTAACAAAGAAAACAGGCTATAGATAAGTGAGGAATAGACAAACTGCTGAATTGTTTTATTTCTCTTATACCACAGTACTTTGCCAGCAAACATCCATGAAGCAAGATAGTTCCTGTTACCACTTATGTTATAGCAGCTATAAACACCTCACCAGCCTCTTGAAGTTAATAAGACAGCCTCTTGAAGTCAGTAAGCTTGTTACAGAGAAACTGCAAAGCTCAAAGCACTCTATCCTTTGACTTTTCCACTGCAGAAAAACTTACAAGAACAGCTTTACCTCTGACTGTTAGAAAGCGAGGCCACCATAGACTCCTTCCATAAATGTTAAATACCCTTCTCCTCACAGAAAGCTTTACAGTGTTAATGATTATACATTTTTGTTTGAAACAGAAGTGCTGTGAAGATTACACATAGCTGATTTCATCATGATTCTTTCTTTGTATTTGTCAGTGTGGTCTGATGAAATGTCTCCGAATATCATTCATCTTTGACTGGAAAATTGCAAATGCTTACAAATTCATCATCACACAAGCATTTAAGCAATGACTCTGTGTACCAAAAGGTTTTTACACTCATGCTCTATCCATAGCGTATAACGCACCATATTTTCCCACTTGACTGATATCAAATGCACACTTGCAGGAAGACTGCAAAGCAAAGGGTGCCATTTGGAATGCACATAGTATGTGTATTTGTGTATGAGTGTGTGAAAAGAGAAAAAAGGAATCATGACAGAGACAGAGACTGCTCAGGACATTACCATTGATCCAGCGAGCTTCAGGATTGTGTACATAGAAATCAGGACTAAACAGATCCTCCACTGTCAGCTTAGTGTCACTGCCAGCCAGAGTGTCCGCTGTCAAAACATGCACACACACACACACACACACACACACACACACACACACACACACACACACACACACACACACACACANCACACACACACACACCACACACACACACACACACACACACACACACACACACACACACACACACACACACACACACAACACAAATGCAACCTCATAAGGAACAACACAATTCAGGGAAGTTCAAAGTTCAAGGTTGATGATACAAACATTGTCATTTAGTCAGTTTACCTGAGTATGCGTGATCAGAATTTCAGTTATTTCAGGGACATCACAACTATTTTGGATGGAGATTACATCCACAATGTGTCTATCAGAGTATGTCAGTGAATATTCAGGTTAATATCACCTTTAATCTAATAAGCAAAATATTTGTCAGAAAATATCTTAACATAATTATGTATTTAGATTTTATTTTAATAGGCTATTCTTTCTAATCTACATTTAATTAAATGTGAAAGATAATCTATTGAATATATTCCTCACACAAACAAGGCATCTATTTACATCATATTGATAGCTTCCTGAATCTCATTAACTGTTATTTGTGTGAATGTGTAAATGCAAACTGGCATGGCTTTGATACAAACAAGTAATTTAGAACTTGTGATTATTCATTATGCATTACACATGTCTGTAACCTTTCTTTTAATTCCTCTTCTTTGTTTTTTTTAGTAAAGCCTTCCTTGAGTGGTTTTAACATCGGATTAAAACTTTATACAGTGTCAAGTTGCACATTTGCTCACATCACATGTGGCGATTCATAATATTACTAAATTATTTACAATTACCAAATTACTACAACTGGGAAATACAAAGCCTTTTGCTTTTGAATAAAGATAAATAAGGATTGTGTGTATGTGTGTGTGTGTGTGTGTGTGTGTGTGTGTGTGTGTGTGTGTGTGTGTACCTGGAGTGAGGAGGATGACTGACATGGTTATGAGCGAACAGACCAACAGAATGACCAATAAGGCGATGGCTATCCCTTTCCAGTTTCTCTGAGGAGGACTCACTCCACCCAGGTCCTATAGAGAGACAGGAAGAGTTAGTTCACAGAAGAAAGTAGTCAATACTCAGGCTTTGTTCGCAGCAGAAATGTTCTTCAGAGATTAAGTATATGGTTAGAGGGCTTGATTATGCAGGTCCATGTTTCAAGCTGTTAAAGCATGCATGTGTGTTTTCTCTCTGCTCCATGTGCCTCGGGACATTACTAAACCCCATCTGTGTGTTATGAATCAGCCTGTCATTGTTTGTTGTTCCCTGCCATTCAATGTGATTCATAATTCATCTGGATAACATAAAAGTCATGACAAGGATCTTTCAGGATGATATGCAATAATATTGTGAGGAGCTCTTTTGTGTGTTACACTTACATAATACATATACAATACATGTGGGAATTTTTGGCTTTTTCCATGTAAGAGAACACCAATGGGATTTTGATTCGCTGTTACTTAATATGGTGAATCCTATAGAAGTTTGGTCAATTCAAAATGTAAAAGTACATAAAAGTGCAGTTTTAATTGGAAGCCTTTTCTTTGTAATTTACCAACACACCTGAAGAAAATGTTGCTTTTCCCCAACAGATTTGTCTTGTTTTTACTGTTATTCTGCATTTACATTTAGTATACATACTCATGCACAATCCAAATTCTTAGCTTCATTCATTAGCCTCATAGACTAGCCTTAAATTCAGACACTCTGCCCCTCAAACCATCTGATGCATATAGATGGCAGTAAGAATGTTGGACCCCATTAAAGCAGTGAATTTTATCTAACCAAGCAAGATCTAGTTACTAGATTGAAAAAGTCTGTGCTTCAGATGCTGTAGGACTTGTTTACATGTGGCTGTTGTTTCCTAATTTTAAGCACATGCATTACCAGACTGCACTATTCTATGTATGTATGTAATATGCAGACCAGCTCATTATATTCAACCACCAAATCGTTTCTTGTTTTTATTTTAGTTTCATGCAAAGTTTTTGTGTTGTTTTAATTTCTTAGAGGTCACCAACTTTGGCAGTCATTGCAGCTCTGATGTTATGTATCATGAGGGGTTTTGACTGTCAAACGTGGCTTGGGAAGACAAATAAATTTTTGTATAACATCTGGCTAAACTGTACCTCGGACCTCCTAAAGTGGTTTGTCTGACCACAAATCCTTTTTAGGCTTCTCCTGGCAATATTTACATTTGCACATTTATGAACAATCATTCATTTCATCATCTTTAATAAGTATCCTGGGGTTGTGGCAGGTCCAAAACAATCCTGGTAACACTGGTTGCAAGACAGTAATATGCCATGTGTGCACCACACACATACACACACACACACACAAATCACATCTAGGGGCAACGTAGCATAGCCAATCCAATGACCAGCCTGTTTTTGGGAAGTGATAGTAAACCGGAGAACACAGAGCAAACCCACAAAAAAAAACCACAGAGAAAACATGCATTACTCCACACAGACAGTAACCTGAGCTCAGGATCAAACTGGTGACCTTGAAGCTGTGAGGCGGTACCCGCTGTGTCATCGTGCCAACTCTATGTGTATAGTCTCTATCCAGAATTCTAAAACAACAAAAAGTAAATGATGTCTGTCTTGTGAGACTACAGTAAATGCCATGGTTTCCAAGTTGTTGCAAGTGGGTCTGTGTTATAGCCCGGTCTTTGTTGTAGCCCCATTTTCAAAATCATCTTTTCTTACATGTCACACAAAACAATAATTTGTGATTGATTGTTTGCAGCGTGAGTCAAACAGCCTTTTCCTGTGAAAGTATAGACTAGTTCTGAACTGAAGTGGCTGTTCATATTCAGTTCAGTCTTATAACTCTCACACTGCAGAGCTGAACTGTATTGTATAAGGCCAGTACAGGCTCAGCTGCTTCACTTCCCTCTACTCCACTCATCTCCACTCTCAGGCTTCCTCTGACCCCATCATGCTTCCTGACTGGCTAAGAAGGTAGGTGTGTGTGTACATGTATATAAGTAGGAGAGTGTGTCCTTGTGGAATGACAGTGATTATAAATTGAAGAATGTGTGATTATCTTTTTTTCTCCTTCCCCCACTTCTTGCTAGGTTCATTTATAATGTGCTGTATGACCAAGAAAAAGAGAAACTGCATCTGCATTTGAAGGCAGACAGTACACACAAACACGCATCTGTTATACCAAAAGCCAGGCCTCCATTACAATTTACAGTCCAAACAAACAGCAGGGCTATAAAGCCGAGGTCACCCAGACAGGCACACACATCCATTTCATGTACACAGATTCCTTCTTTTTCTCTCTCACTTTCTCATGTTTGATTTTCTGTCAGGGCTGCACTAGATCTTCCAAGTGTGCTTTTCTTTCTCTCTCTGGCCATCACTGTGTTATTTTGCAAAGGGAGAAGGAGCCATAAATATACACCTGGCAGAGAGAAAGACAGAGTCACAAACACAACTGCTGTGTGTGTGTGTGTGTGTACGCTATATGCCTGTCTGTCCTAAGAGATCTAACAGCTGTTAACAAGCCGTAACCAACAATAATTCCCTCAAATCTAAACCTAATCCCTGAAACCTAAAGAAATCTTCTCACTGCAAGTGTAGTGGAAAATAATTCAATATTTATATGCCAGCACACCCTAATCTGTAAAAAATAAAAAAATAAAATAAGTAGACCATAGAAATTAATCCTATCACACTTGCCACAGCTGTAGTGGAATAAATTGCACAGTATATTTACAGCATCGCTGCTTTTCAATTCTTTGCACGAAAGATATGCAGTTTAATTCATGTGAAAGTGGAGATTGGACAAACTAGCAAGCCTTGGCATATTATACTCGTTCTTAACTTTATATTTTTACACTCTAAACTGTAACCATGTTGTTCTGCATTTGACACTAAAAATTATGATCTTAGGGTGGCACGGTGGTGCACGTGGTAGCATTGCTGCCTCACAGCTCAATTCTGAGCTCGGGTTGCTATCTGTGTGGAGTTTCTGTGTATGTTCTCCCAGTGTCTGAGTGGATTTCCTCTGGTTTCCTCCAACGTCCAGAAAACATTCCAGTAGGTGAATTGGTGACTCTAAATTTCCCGTAGGTGTGAACAAGAGTGTGAGTTTTCCCTAGGTGTGCAAGGTGGTCTGTGATGAACTGGGGTCCCATCGAAGGTGTAATTTTGCATCACACCCAGAGTTCCTGGATATGCTCTGGCTCCACCACAACACTGCCCAGAATAAAACAGTTACTGAAGAAGATTGAAAGAATTAACTGTGATCATTTGATATGCAAATCCTAGAAGGTTATAACCAGTGTGACAAACCTTTCATCAGCTTAATTCCTTCCCATGACAAATCACTCTATAAAGGAGATACAACTAATCTAAATGGTCAGATGATATGATTAACCAGGTTTGAATTAAGGAAGGAAAAAGTGCTCATAATTCAAGGACATCTAACCTATGAAACATGCCTGATTGTCAGTGAATGCTGCTCAGCTGCCTTGATGATAATGTCACTGATGACAGCAGCGGAAGAATAAAGTTTACAGAAATGTTTTAACTGCACAGCTTCAACTATGTGGCTCAAACTTGCTGGACGATGCTTCACCCTACATCAGGACAAACAACCTGAAATACAATACTAAGTAAATCACGTGACCTCAAGCCTATCACTACAAGACTGAAGGTAAAACAAGTAGGAGCTAAAAATCGATGCATTAAAAGGCCTGACAGGGCTTCACCAGGGAAGATACCCAGCATCTGGAAATTTATATCTCTCATAGTCATTACTGTAATTTGCAACAAACTACACACATTTTATTCAGGGAAATACTGAAGCATTCTTTTAATCTTAATCTGTAGTTAATGTACGATTACTGTTGACAATAATTCATATACATATACATATTCACTGGGTTAAGAAACGGCGATTAAACCTCTTTCTGTGGTGTACAAATCACCAGCCCAGGTGCTCAGGAGAAACAGAGCTCTTGTGTGAGATATTAGTTTGTTATTTATAGTTGTGCAGCAGGCAGGTAGGTTCAACTACCAGAAAAAGAAAATAAAAAAACAACTTGTTATTGACTTCTGCAAAACAAGTTTTTACTGGTATGCAGCTTTAAATATACTGGCAAACATACAGACCAGCAAAGGTGTCAGATAATGCTCCTGCTAACACAACACGCAGTTACCCACATTTAGAGAAAATAATGACGCTCAAGTAATATCTCTACCTGCAATGCGAGGAAAGAACACCAAGCCTCAATGCCAAAACATTTGCCAGCAACATGCTGACGTTTTGTCCATGGCACAAACACAATGTGCTACATTTATAATGTAGCAATGATTTTCCATTATCTGTATTAACGTGCTTACGTAGCTAGATTGTCATAAGTTACTACATTATGTTTTTTTTAGCATCACCAATTACTTTTCCAGACAAACAAAACATGGGACTAAAATAAAAAGAAAAAGAAAAAAAAAAAGAATAGCATACTTCAATCTGCTCATAATGGAATAATTCAATAAACATTTAGAATAAAAAAATTGACTACTTTTTCCAGGGGAAGAATTTGTGGTTATGTGTTACCAAAGTAGACACATAAACACAAAATACCTAATTTTCAGGCTGAATGCACTTGGACTACACAAAATCTTGAAAAGGGGCATGCAATCTGACTTACTTATTTACTGGAAGGTTGCTTCTGAAGATGGTTCTTAACAGAAATGCAGAACAGCTGCATGTAGACTTGAGTGAGTTTTAAGTTTTCTGTTTTTTTTTTTCTTTTTCTTCTTCTTTTGAAACAGGGAAAATGTAGGTACATCTACAATAAACATTTACACCAATCAGCCATAACATTAAAACCACTGATGAAGTGAATAACATTGATTTTCTCATTAGAATGGAACCTGTCAAGGAGTGGGATATATAAGGCAGCAAGTGAACAGGCAGTTCTCAAAGTTGATATGTTGGAAGCAGGAAAAATGGGCAAGTGTAAGGATCTGAGTGACTTTGACAAGGGTCTAATTGTGATAGCCAGATGACTGGGTCAGAGCATCTCCAAAACTGCAGGTCTTGTGGGGTGTTCTCGGCATGCAGTGGTACCTACCAAAAGTGGTCCAAAGAAGGAAATCTGGTGAACTGGTGACAGGGTCATGGGCGCCCAAGGCTCACAGATGCACAGGGGAAGCAAAGGATAGCCCGTCTGGTCTGATCCCACAGAAGAGATACTGTAGCACAAATTGCTGAAAAAGTTAATGCTGGCTATGATAGAAAGGTGCCAGAGCACACAGTGCATAGCAGCTGGCTGTGTATGGGGTTGCGTAGCGACAGACCAGTCAGAGAGCCCATACTCACCCCTGTCCACCGTCGAAAGCACCTACAATGGGCACGTGAGCTTCAGACCAGGCCATGGAGCAATGGAAGAAGGATCATAGAGTGACAGAAGGTTTCCTGGTCTGATGAATCAAGTTTTCTTTTACATCATGTGAGTGGTCCGGTGCATGTGCATCACTTACCTGGGGAAGAGATGGCACCAGGATGCACTATGAGAAGAAGACAAGCAAGCAGAAGCAGTGTGATGTTCTGGGCAATATTCTGCTGAGAAACCTTGGTCCTGGTATTCATGTGGATGTTACTTCTGTAAAGCTGCTTTGTGACAATGTCCATTGTTAAAAGCGCTATACAAATAAAACTGAATTAAATTGAATTGAATTTATAATAATTCACACCAGTCATCTGTGATGAAAAATTTCTTATGAGTAACAGTTAAGGTTAGTGCTTTAGGCATGTTTTGTGGTGGTGTATAAAAAATTTAAATCCTCATTAGGTGTTCTAACTAGGCCTTCACAATTATGAAATGTTGATTGAAAATGAACAGGAATGCACATTATTACAATTAAAGATTTTAAATGTCTTTTCTGATGACTTTATGGGACTTTTATAATATGGCAAAAACTAAATAACTAATGGACTTAATCAGTTCATCTACAACACATTTCATCTACAATGCACAGATAACTAATATACAAATGCACTAAATATTACAAGACAAAACTACGTTTGATCTAATAATCTGTTGATCAAAGCCATTGACTGACATGAGGAAAATTTTAGAGACACAGATTTAAGAAAAAAAAAATGAAGAACCTATCTGCGAATGAACCTTGTGTTTAGAAAACTACATAGATTTATATGTAAACATATAATTGTGGAATCCAACGGTTAATCAAAATCATCTCAAATAAATGTCTAGATGATTAGACCCAGTTCTAAGTTTACATAGGTATAAATATTACTTTAAATGTAACTATACAGAATTCAGGAGCATAATTAATATTATGTTCATACTCTAGCAGGTTCGAGTGTGGTTTATCAGGAATCCGCAGCAGTTGGGTGGTGTTTAGGGTATGAGATTGAGGTGTAATGGCTAACGTGGCACACATGAGCCCTGTTTTCCTTGTACATTAATATGATCTCTCTCTTCTTCTCCCTCGCTGTGAGCATTGGGCTGAGCGCGAGTACGTGGCTGTGCACAGAGCGAAGCAGAAAGTGATGGGTGAACTGGAAAGCTGCCAAACTATTTATTTGGAAAAGTTTTACATTATTGACTGACTACCATACCACAGACACAGGCTCAAATGTGATCTTACACTGGGTCTGCTGAGTGGTGGACTGCCAATATTGTTACACATAAGTAACTGAGTGTAACTTCTATTTATAGTTACACACTTTCTTGCGCGGAGAAAAAGGACTACGTTAAGTGCAATCACTCCATCTCAGACCTGAAAAACAGACAGTCTAGCAAAAGCAAAAAGAGTGAAAACTTCTGAGTCATATCAGGTGTTAGAGCTTTTTTTTTCTCCTCAGATAGCTTGCAGCTTTTCTGCTTGCATCTGCTTTTTGTCCCCTGACGTTCTGCATAAATGCAGGGCAGAACAAACCGCACCACTTATAGATTCCTGTTAAAATGCATTGTTCCTTGAGGGATTTAAACATAAGAACAGAAACATAGATATATTATCCGCATGTACTCTTTTTCATTTGGGAGTAGGAGCAATAAAAAAGCTTGTAATGCATTATTTTAATCATTAATTCCTGTGCCACTGGATAATACAGACAACTTGCCATTCTATCAGCACCATCCACATAGAGAAGAAACGTTATCAGGAGCCAAAATCTCCGAATATGTCTAACATGTATTCCAAGTCATTGATTCATTATAGATATTAGGTCCAAGGTACGCACTGAAAAAAGGACAATAAATAAAGTACTGTAAAAAATATATAGTAAACAACCATAACCATTTTTAGAGTAAAGTACTGTATTATCTTATATAGTAGAAAACTGAGCAAAAGTACTTTTGCTCATTTGACTGATACTTTTATAAAAAGCAGCTGAGCTGAAGGTTGTCACTCAAGGACACAGGCATGGTGATTTAGTACTACTGGGATTTGAACACACAACCTTCTCATCTGTAATCTAAATCATTGACCACTGAGCCACCACAGCTAACTTGAACAAGCTTGGTTCAAATCCCTACAACACCAGAATACCCTGGTTGGTCCTGTTTCACTCTGCACACATGTCTAAGTCTTAATTATTCAAATAATAAAATAAAGTTGTAAAAAACTTACTGTTGATCTGTCTTTCACGCAGTATTTAGTTGACACACCCTAACCCCACCTTTAACCCCAGCCTTAACATAGCTTTTCATATAAACTTAGTCATGAGAATTTACTGATTTGTTAGCGAGACCATGCTGTAAAATACCCCGGCTGCTTTTGGTGCATATGTTTTTGAAGGATGTTCTATTTTACAATTCATTTCTCCTATATTCAATAAAATACAACTTCTAGACTGATTGGAAGCAATAAAATGTAAGCTTTAACCTGGATTAAATCAATTCATCTATTAATCCATTTGCATTAAAGTTTAAAATTCCTGCATATATGCATTCATTTATTCGTGGTTTTAGTGTTTTACAGTAATCTTCGATAAATGTTTAATTCAGATTTAATTTTAAAATAAATACATTTCAGTGAAAGATTCATTTTAATATCACATCTGAGCTGGTTTAGATGTGCCGATTTCCAACATATAATAGATGCGATATTAGAGTTTCTCAAAAAGGTTTTTGTTTTGCTAGTTTTCGGTCTTGGGTTAATCCCGAGAGTAAAAAGAGTAAAACTAAACAAGCATTTACTTTTTAGACTTGCAAATCCATCATGGTTGACACTCAGGCTTCATCATAAATCATGGTTTTAATCACAGGTTAAGCTTTTAAATGCTGGTTTTTAAAGCCTTGTTTAAAATTAAATGATGCAAGAAGCTGAAAAATAAAATTGGTTTAATCCTTGGGGGGATAAATCTCGGGGTTGTCACACAGACTCAGGGGCAGATTTAGCCTGTCTTGTTTGGGGGTCCACTCAAAATGTCCTGTGGGCAACTTTTACAATCATGCTTGCCAATGAAACATAATATTTGTATATCTTCATAATGAAGAACTGCAGGCTCCTTGCTGTATGATTGTTTAAATTTTATTTGACTTTTATGTCTGCATACCCATCCACAATGACAGTGCGATAGTGTTCCTGTACCTCAGTACTATATGAACACACTATAGGGCCTATTTATGTTTGTGGACACCTGACCATCATATCCATGTGTGCTTGCTGAACATCGCATTCCAGATTTAGTCCCTCTTTGCACTTTGGGCTTAGATGTGAGTGTGACTTATATCAAACCTAGCAGTCAAGGTGTTGATTTTAAGCACTGTGAGATGTGAGCTTTTAGGGCCTGAACAGTTGTGGTTGCTACACTACAGTGAGAATTCGAGATGTGAGACTAGTAGATACTGTGGGACATTTTAGTGGCAGTGGGCCGTATTTGGCACTTGTGATTTAATTAATTTACTTGATAATGGAAAAAAAAAGTTTTAAAAATAGCCCAATCCAGCACCCCCCATACATCAGGCCCTTCTCAGAGTGTCAGAAAGGGCTCCCTGTAGATCCTCTTTACTAAGCTAAGAACCCTGACCTATTCAAATAACTTAGGATTATTATACTAATAAGGAACACCTCTCTCTATGAGTGTAGCTCTGTGCTCATATCTCCTCTCTCTGAAATCATTATCTGCAATCATTTCATTATTGCTCTTTTCCAATATAACAATTCAGACTGGGGCAGACGAGATGGTTATACAGGGATCAACAATGATCCAGAAATGTGATGAATTGGGGGTGTCGTGACCTTTAAATGTGTCTGTTAGAACAATCCTTTAGAACAGGGAGTCGGGGGTGGTTATAGTTCAGGACTGCTCAGCTCTGACATTAGTCTATTCTGCATAGCCCTTTCATAATTCACATCTCTGAACATTTAGAATTTCTTCTGACATAAAGTTAAACACACAGGAGAGGAGAGAAAATAGATAGGTCCTTAAAAACACATGAACACCAACGTCAATAATGCTACATGATCAAGAAACTGTATATTTGCCTTTTTGATATATATGTTTGTGGTAGTGCATTATGTCAAGTGCGTATTTGTATTTTGTGGCCACAAACTTCTTTCTACACTTGGTTCAGTGATCCTGCTGAAATGCTGTAACCTCTGATCTGATGAAAGTTAACACATGGCATCAAAACCTAATGTCAAGTGTGGCATTATGTTTGAACTGGAAGTTCCTTGAGTCAGTATTCAGTCTGCACCTCCATTACAGACATACAAAGAAATAGCCACATACGTCAACCCACCTACACACACACACACACACACACACACACACACACACACACACACACACACACACAGAATAGCAGTAGGGGTTACACCACGCTTAAAGTCACCTGGTGTCTCACCACAGTGTCTGAAGGAGATGGACCTTTACACACAAACACACACACACAGACACACTACAACAATGGCCTCTAAAAACAATGTTCCTGTAAAGGTCACGCCATTTCACATGGCAATCAAATTGCATTAGAGTGACACTGTTTCCTGCTGAGAGACCTTATGATCTCTATTTTGTCATTCAACTTAATGCTGCAGGCCCACACGCGCACACACACACACACACACACACACACACACACACACACACACACACACACACACACACACACACTTAATCATCCACTAATCACTGTGCCTTCTAGCTCAGGGACACAGTCAGCACTATCTACTGGTGGCACCTATACCTACTCAATCAAATCCTAACGTATTGGACACAGTGTCGCAGGAAAACCTCCAAACTCACTAACCCCCAAACTGCTGCAGCTACAAGGTATACTGCAGGTATATAAAAATGTTGCAAAAATGAAGCATATCTCTTGGATCAGCACCATGCCCTAATACGACATGTGCAGCGTGACATCTGACCAAGCCCATGGCTCCTTCCCCATCGGCTTATTTCCTTCCTACTTCTTCTAGACATTTCTATAGTGAGAACAACACACGCCACATAAGGAGGAAGAAAGAAAATTCCGATACGAATATCTTCAACTGTACACAGTCGCTGCACTGTTCAGAATATTTGACAAGTAGCAATTGTCTAGGTGAGCACAAGACAAACAGTGACAGTGCTGTATTTAATAACTTAATAAACGGATGAACAAGCTAGCTAATAGAATGTCTTGAAAAAAAGCTCGATGTGCTCACATTGCCTGGATGAAAACAAATGCAATTTCTTGAGGCTGACAGCTGCTAAATGAGAAAAAGCGTCTCATCAAAAGCAATATTGCAATTGTCTTGTCTAAAGTTAAGTAGATTTCCATACGGCTTGCTCTGTTGCAGTTATAAAATGCAGAGTATCACAGCAGTACACTTTCCTGTACACTTTTATAGCCTATGCCTGGAGAAAACGCCTCAGTTCAGAGACTGTACAGAGTTTTATCTATGAGAATGCGTGTTATCAGACTGTAACAGAAGAAGTTCATAAATCAGACTTTTTAAAATCAGAACACTTTGTGGCATTCGATGATCTCCTCATATTCCTGCAGTTTTTTCATGTTTATGCAAATGAAAAACTGTGGTATCTATTCCACTCCTAAAAAACAATCGATGTGGATCACTAACCTCCAACCAATCAGGACAAGCAGGAATGTCAATCTGGGAAGCTTCCATCTTTCATTAGTATTCATGTATTCTTGTTTAGGGAGCGCCTCCTGGTAGTAGGTGTGGTTACACTGCTAGTGATAGTGCATGAGTGATCTTTCTTTGCGTATTTGGGATTCCCTGTGTATGATGTATTTATTCAGCAACACTCAACATAGCAGCTGTAATTTGTAAATGATCAAAATAAACGAGCATAAAATATTTTACTGCAAAATAAAAACATAAACTATTTAACCCTTTACTGCATGGTGTTGCCATATGGAAACTATTCATTTATCTCCATTTTTTTGTATAGACAATAATAA
>CM074949.1:18026003-18038257 GCA_037577455.1 Pangasius macronema
ATTTCACTGCGCAGCTCATTGTGAGTATGTGCACACAATGCTTCCTCACACACATACTTATGCTGCACATTTACAATCGCAGTCACTGCTCCTAAGATACAATTAGTTAACACTACAGAGGTTTTATTACCAAACTGTCGCAGTGAATATTCACACTTTGAAAAAGCCACTCGGACGTATATATATATGTGTGTGTGTGTGTGTGTGTGTGTGTGTGTGTGTGTGTGTGTGTGTGTGTGTGTGCGCATAAAAAATAGCAGACAAAAACAAGCAAGGTGTCATCCCACACAAATGTGCTAAATGTGCAAACAAATCAATGCACCCACACACTCTGTGAACAATATTATGGTCAGAGGTGGAGTTCAATGAGAGTGAATACTTGCACTCTGTGGTCTGTGTAAGGTATATCTTGCTGATGCATTGTTTGATGTTTATTTTCAAGATCAATGATGCGTAATTTCCTTGGCATGGCTGAGAGAGTGGAGGCTTATGATGACAGCGCTGGCATAACCTCATCCGGTAGCAGTCCAAACAAGAGCAAAAGCCAAAAGCCTCTGGGAGGTGAAATATATATGTACACACATACATATACAAGATCTCAGAACAAAGCATAGCACCAACAGCAACCCTATGAACAATGTCAATAATTTGTGCACCTGAATGAATCTGATTTTGCATTAAAAGGGATCATTGGCCAGACTCTGAGGATGCCTTTTGCGCTTCATGTCCAGGCAAAACACACTGACACGTCCATGTTCCAGGAGCAATTCCTATAGCTGTGTGTGACTTGTTCAGCGAGCGTGATGGAACATCGAGCCAGAGAAATCACTAGACCTCAATCCTATAAAAATAATTGTGGGATTATTTGTACAGCAAGTGAAACACTGAAAGAGTCAACCAAAGCCTCTAGGTGAATTGCACACCTGAAGAAAAATTAGTGATATGTCATTTATTTCTGATCCTAATAACAAGTTAATCCTAATTACAGTACCAGTTCTGTCCAGTAAAGTTGCCAGTTGTGTCTTTCAATGGGGTAGAGGTATTGTAACTATCGAAGGAATGGAAAAGACCAGCCAAAGTGTCCCAGTGTTTCATCATGCTAGGACAACTCACATACAGATAGTGCACTATAGTATACTATAGTATTCTATGCACCCTAGAATTGTCATCCTGGAAAGTGACAGTGTCAGTGTAGAAAGTCAAAAAAAAAAACAGTTTTATTTGTCCATTTGTGCAACCAACTTATATACATACATGACCAGCTGCTTTACAACACAACCTCTGCTCTCAAATGATGTGAATAACATTGCTGTCTGGAAATTATTGGTCAGTGGTACAATTTCTGTTATTTTTGCTTTGTACTGTTGTCATGGTACATTGTAACTGAAATGGATGAATTAATAGGAGATTAAGGTTCAGTATTACAACTTTAAATATACTTGCACACTGTGCAAAAGTCTTAGGCACCCTGATTTATATTAATAGATTTTGTCTTAAATGTCAGAATAAAAGGGCAAATAATATGTTCGTTTTTTTAATTTTCAAGTATTGCATTGATTTCCATTCATTTTCATTTTTCATTTTGATCTTCTTTAAGAAAGTGTTACTTATCATTTTCAGAACAAAATCATCATCTGAAAGACCTACAGCTGCTCACAAGCAAGTTCGACAGCCAAAGTCTGCAAAAGAAATGTGGCTCTTTCTCCAAGACGCTTAGAACAGCCATTTGATTTGCTTATAAACCAGTACGACAGCGTACCTAAAAAAAAATCTATTCAATTTCATTTTAAATGCAAAGTATGACCAATCAAAATATTGATTTCTTTAGAAATGTTTCACTTATTTTTTTTTATTCATCTTTGCTTTACAGAATTTCTCTTCAATAGTTTTGCACAGTATTGTATGTTATGTGAACCATATAGGAATCTAGGAATCACCCCCTTGTTACACATTTTTATTTCATTTCAGACAGCCCTTCATCTGCTGTTTCTCAGAAAACTGTGTACTACTCGTCATTTTTACTGCATCTACTATTATTACTGATGTACACTGCAGCTATGTATATATCTATATATCCATATGTTTATATCTATATATCTTTCTATTCAGTGACTGGTCATATCCTGACCAGATGCTGCGATCATTTTTCCTATTGTATGGGAGCCATTTTCAGTCGCTGCTACTTTCAGGAGCTTCTGCCATCAGTCTTGTTTGCACATCAAGAGCATTTCATTTTGAGCTGTTAAAAACTCCATGGTTGCTTTATATTTCCAGTGATGCATCATGCGGTTTTAACCCTTCATGCCTCTGGTTGTCTTTGATATGCTTTAGTTCACCTGAGAATTCATTCGGAAGTACAGGTGACATTTAACTTCATAGTCAAGGTTTCATTTCAAATATAATGTTCTGGTGTACAGACCTGAAACCACCAGGATTGTGACACTATTTGATGACAGATAAAGTTGAGAGAATAGAAAGTGCCTTTTACTGACTTGACTCCGCTTAAAAAACACATCACAGTCTTGCCTTTAACATTATACATTATATCCTGTCACATATCACAACACATGACTGAACCTGTGAAATCAGTAAAGCCAGTGTTAATTTAACTCCTCATTAGTTCAACTGTTATTTTTTCTTGTTCAGGCTTCAACTTATTAAATTCAATCGATTTATAAGGAGCTAGAAGTCAGTAATCCTTGGTCAATGCACTAGCTTATTTAAGATCCTATCTTAATCCTTCACTGAACAGCAATAGAAATGTAATTTTATGCAACAGTAAACTTCGAATCAGATTTTGTTGGGTTTCACTGTATAGCCAGACAGAGCAGTATCTAGAAATGTCACCAACTGGCAAATGGTGTCATGCTTCTCTACGTTTAAATGAGTTTACTACAGTCATGTCAGCCAATATCTGGGTCAGAAGATCACTGAATGTGTGTCATTTTCAGAAGTGGTGAAAAAGAAACGTATCCCCCCCTTGTTTTGTCCAGTGATTCATTGTGCCATAATTGGACATAAATTATCACAAGAAGAAGTAAATCACCTGACGTTAAAGTGTACATCTGCATTCAAACAATCACATGGAGCCTTAATCCATCCTGTAAAACCAGAAACCTTCCACTTACACATTAATAGTGCCTAATCTCTTACTTTGTAGGTGTGTGTATTGTCTGTATAAGTGCAAGTTTGTTAAAAAAGGTCTCCATTCCAGATACTTATGTCAGAACACATACATATTATCAGCAAACATTATTTCCACTTTACCTCATCATTGAGACTGACATGAGTAATAGCATAATACATGTCAATGCTTTTTCCAAAACTTTATATAACAGTGTATCCAAGAGTACACACACTTACAGTGAAGACACTACTTTGTGTCTTTTGGTTAGAAAATTTTAAATGCAGGAAAGACTTAAAAATGTTACAATAACATCCACCTTTCTGGGAAGGCTTCTACTAGATTTTGCAGTGTGGCTGTGAGGATCTGCCTTTTCAGCCGTAAGAGCATTAGTGAGGTCAGGCTCTGATGAACTTCAGTACTCGAGAACAAAATTCATAAAAAAAAAAAACAAAACAAATGCAATTAAGAATTAAAGTAAGAAAGTAAGAGACAAACGTATTGCATAAAAGCAAGCAGTCAGAATAAGCCACAAGCGATAGCTAAACATAGTTAGGCAGAAGGTTATGAAAGTCCTAGGCTTGTGTGTGGGAGAGAAAGCAGTGAGTTAGGAGAGTATTAGGCTGGTTTGGGGGAAAGAGCTTGCTGAATAACATGTGTGTCTTGAGTTTTGTTTTGAAGTTTGGAAGTCTCGCAGGTGTTGAGGCTGAGCATTGCAGAATTTTGGCTGAGCATTGCAGAGTCTTTACAGGATTTTGTAGAATCATTATGGCTTTACTTTACCCTTGTTGAATATTATAGCACAACCACAGGGTGCATGTCATTCAACGTACCGTTACTGTAAATCTGCTAAAGTTTTGTTGAAAGTTTAGTACAATAAATTGGTATTATGAAGCGGTACTAGTGAAAGCCTATTTAGAAAATGTAAGCTCACCTGGTGTGCAATGTTTAAACATTTTTTGTAAAAAACATGCCCCTTTTGCCCGTTGGGATCTGCAAACGGAAATCAGAAGCTGCGGATCTCATAATGAGCCCGGGTCTATGTAGGCTACAGAGGAACACTGGCTATTAAATTTTAGAAAGCACACTGCACTCTGCAGTCTGCTATGTTTTCCTTTCACTTAATAATATCCGATTGGTGTATACTGAGTTATAGAAATTAATGGCAATTTGCTAGCTGATGTAAGTAAGCTGAAAATGAATGTAGAAATTACATACAATACCATCAGACAGATTAGAGACAGAGAGAGAGGGAGAGAGAGAGAGAAAGAATTAACTGCCAGACATGGGGAAAATAGTAGTGATTGTACACTAAATTGGCAATTGTCCAAAAAAGCCAAGGCTACCTATTCATTCAAAACAAGCTATCACTATTTATCCTAGCATTAGATTCAGTCCTATATTATTCTGTAAAAAAAAAAAGAGGTGTTTTATACACACACACACACACACACACACACACATATATATATAATAGCATATAACAAAAACATTTATTAGAATTTTTATTATATGGGATATACTTTCAGATTTAATGCATAACATAATAGACCTATCTTCTATTACTGACATTCTGAAAAGTTTTTTTTTTTAGCTCTATGTTGGGATCTGTTTAGGATGGAGTCTATGTTTAAAATGAACTCTATGCTTAATGTGAACTCTGTTTAAAATAAGCCCTATGCTTAAGATGGGATCTGTTTAAGAAGGGCTTTATATTAAAAATGGGCTCTATGCTTAATATGAGTTCTATCTATAAGATGGGATCTGTTTTAAAATACATTCTATACTTAAAATGAGCTCTGTGTTTAAGATGGGATCTGTTTAAGATGGGGTGTGTTAAAGATGGGGTTGTGTTTAAGATGGGGTTGTGTTAAAGATGGGGGGTGTTTAAGATGGGGTGTGTTAAAGATGGGTTGTGTTTAAGATGGGGTGTGTTTGAGATTGGGTTGTGTTAAAGATGGGGCTGTGTTTATGATGGGATGTGTTAAAGATGGGGGGTGTTTAAGATGGGGTGTGTTTAAGATGGGGGGTGTTTAAGATGGGGTGTGTTAAAGATGGGGTGTGTTTAAGATGGGGTGTGTTTAAGATGGGTTGTGTTAAAGATGGGTTGTGTTAAAGATGGGGTGTGTTTAAGATGGGTTGTGTTAAAGATGGGTTGTGTTAAAGATGGGTTGTGTTTAAAATGGGTTGTGTTTGAGATTGGGTTGTGTTTAAGATGGGGTGTGTTAAAGATGGGGTGTGTTAAAGATGGGGTTGTGTTTAAGATGGGGTTGTGTTTAAGATGGGGTGTGTTTGAGATTGGGTTGTGTTTAAGATGGGGTTGTGTTTAAGATGGGGTGTGTTTGAGATGGGTTGTGTTAAAGATGGGGTGTGTTTAAGATGGGGTGTGTTTAAGATGGGTTGTGTTTGAGATGGGGGGTGTTTAAGATGGGGTGTGTTAAAGATGGGTTGTGTTTAAGATGGGGTGTGTTTGAGATGGGATGTGTTTAAGATGGGTTGTGTTTAAGATGGGGTGTGTTAAAGATGGGGCGTGTGTTTAAGATGGTGTGTGTTTAGGATGGGTTGTGTTAAAGATGGGGGTGTTTAAGGAGACCGCGGTGTCCCGGAATGCCGCGATGCCTCTATCAAACATTTATTAGAGCCTTGTTCTAGGTCCTGCGGCACGGAGAGACCGGATGCGCAGGTGCGACAGCGAGCACAACGTAATAATCATGTACGGTGAAACATTTACAACGGCGCACCATCAATTATTCAGCACCACTGCGTCCTGAGGATCCCGAAAAGCCCTAACACTGTTTTATTCGCGATTTGAATCACGTCGAAAGGCCCTGTAGGGAATAGGCAGGTGATGTTATTCCCTTTCTGTGCCCCTCCAATAGGCTGCACGCTCAGACTTAGTGATGAGAGGGTGAAAATATGAGCTTCATACTTTGCTCTCGCCTGGAATCGATGCTAATATGCAGCTCAAATTTATTTTAGTTAGTGCACGAGAAACAGATTGCGCCAGGTTGGACTTATGCGGATTCGCTCAAGGCCACCGCTCAGTTTACAAGGCTACCTTATGAAGCATGCTGTCGGCAGTTCAGTTCAGCTCAGTCCGACACATTCACACCGGGGTCCCAGGCTAGAAATCGGCGGGGATTAGCATTCCGAAAGCGTGGAGCCCAGAACGCGCTTTGAGGGCCGCTGATTGTTTTGATAGTGACATCTGCGCCTCCGGAGCTCAATCATGTCCCGTAATATGCTCTCACAATAGCGCGCAAAGCAGCAGCTACCAGCGGAAGCACGAGCTGAATCCAGCAGCACCGCTCTGCACATCTTTAAACAACTGCAACGACTCATAGGCGCTACTGATCTTTTTTTTTTTTTCATCAGAGACCGAAGATTTTGTGCACCTCCTGCAGTACAGCTGTGCTTTTGAGGAAAAGCCAAGTGTGACTTTCTAACCTCGCATGACTGTCTAAGCGCACTCAGAGCACTGAGAAAAAGGAAAGACTCTCAAAGCCCCATTTAGCCCAGTGTCTAAACATGACAGTAAGAAGCAGCTAGTGCATCTCTCTCTCTCTCTCTCTCTCTCTCTCTCTCTCTCTCCCGTTACCTCGTCCTGCTGCGCACTGGCTCTCTGGATCTGCTGCTCCTTGGTGGCCGTCATCCTTAAATCCCGCCGCCGGTGCTGTGGCTGCAGCAGGCAGTCTCACTGTGGAAGATCTCCCCAAAGCCTCAAATAACAAAACACCACTGAACTGTAGACCGGATTAGGAGAGCGGCTCTGTTTAAGCGCGTTCAGAAGAGCCAGGTTGTGCTGGAGCGCGCGTGGCGTCCCGAAGCGGCCAGTGCGCGCTATTTACAGCTAATCATGAACGGTAACGTTCTTCTTCTTCTTCTTCTTCTTCTTCTTCTTCTTCTTCTTCTTCTTCTTCTTCTCTCGCGCTCTCTCTCTCTCTCGCTCCTTAATTCCAACAGAGACAGTTATGAGAATTCAGACGTTACCAGGAAAGCAGCAGCGTGTGGTGATGATGATGCTCCTTTAGGGGGCGGGAGCTCGACCTCTCTCTCTCTCTCTCTCTCTCTCTCACACACACACACACTCTCTCTCTCTCTCTCTCTCTCTCACGCACACACACTCTCTCTCTCTCACACACGCACACACACACACTCTCTCTCTCTCTCAATCTGTCTCACTCACACACACTCTTTCTTTCTGTCACACACACACTCACACACTCTCACTCTCTCTCACTAACACTCTCTCTCACACACACACGCTCACACACAAACACGCCCCCCCCCACACACACACACACACACAAACCTAAAATAGTTTATTATTACTATTATTATTATTATTATTATTATTATTATTATTATTATTAGTGATAGTGGCAGTAGTGGCAGTAGTAGTAGTAGTAGTAGTATTTTGGTGATGGTAGTGGAGTTGATGCTGCTGATGGTGTTGGGGTGGTACTGTCCATGGTGCTAGTTCCAAGCTCACGAGTTGTCACAGCAAATCCTTTTGAGTTCACAGGTATTCATTACCAGCATCTGCTGTTTTGATGATAGTGATGGTCCTACTGGGATTGTTGTTGTTAGTGGTACTCTTGTTGCTGGTGGTGTTTAGTGTTGCTGGTGTTGGTCTTGAGAATGGTGCTGTTGGTGAAGTATGTAGTGTTGTTGGTGGTGTTGTTTGGTCTTGGTGGTATTGCTGGTGTAGACAGTGTTGTTTGGTGTTGTTGGTGTTATTTGGTGTTGTCTGGTGTTGGTGGTATTTTTGGTGTTATTTGGTGTTGTTGTTTGGTATTGTCAGTGTTGTTGGTTCTATTTTGTGTTGTTGTTGTTTGGTGTTGGGGGTGTTCATGGTGCTGGTGTTTGGTGTTGCTATAGATTCCATCTATGGCTTCATAGCAATCTCATTCTCACAGCACAATCTCACAGGCCACAAATTCTCATGCTGTGCCATCATGAAGAGCTCAACACTGCCTGTCACTCACTCTCAGCAGTGCTGTGTGTCACGACAAGACATAACGTCTTTCATCCCTGATACAGATCAGTCTGAATCCACTCAGAACAATTCACTCAACAATTCAATGATACTCGCGATATCTTTCTCTCTCTCTCTCTCTCTCTCTCTCTCTCTCTCTCTCTCTCTCTCTCTCTCCCTCAACACATGCATAGAGCTCATTTAGAGATGTTCACATAGTGTTATCTCTGTTTGTTAATGGAATACATAATCTAAACTTGTTACCACTACTAATAAGGAATGTATCCTAATGGGACACAATTTCGATGTGAGAAAAGAGAAACGTGTTTTTCGTGAATCTCTCTGCTCTCCCCAGCTCCAGGGTTATACATAATACATATGTGTGCATTGCACATGTTTAACAATGACTTTTGGAGATGGACAGATGGAGACGGACTCTTTAAAGAGGGCCAATGACAAACATGGTCCATTATCCCACACATGCACATGCTTAGGGGCTTATACCCCATGGCTGACCATTGTCTATCAGTTATATACTATCCCTCATTCATCCACAGCAATCTTGAAATACCCATTAAGTTTCATTGTTCATGAGGTGTCTCCGATTGTAGCTTTATTTTTTATAAAGGTTTTCAGATTGTGAACTAGCAATGAGAGATCAGTAGAATTTCTAACACTAGAATTTCTAAATTCCTCGAATTTCTAAGTTGGAATAAGAGGCAACACTACAACAAGAGGCAGTACTAACTTGAATAAGGGTTGCATCCTTCTCACAGCATTGGCCTTTTTGATACTGATATTTTCATTATTATGCACAGTGAGCTGTGTGCTGTGACCAGTCTCATACATCTAAACAAGTGTTTCTGTAGGTGTTTCGATAGAGCGAAAAATCATAAAAGATTTTATATATACAATGATGGAGTGGGTGATTAATATTTTATTAATCAAAGAACAATATGTTATTCACTTATAATTTAGTGTTTCATGTTGTTGAACATCCACAAGACACAAACAGTCATTCCCTCACCAGCCTCTCTTTTTTTTCCTTCTTTTGAAATTAATAAGACAAAAATGCAGTTTTTTTTTTTTTAGAAAAAAAAAATAGAAAACTAGAAAGCACAAAATCCTCTGTCCTGAAGACTTTCTCATGTCCGAAACCTTAACGGCTTTACCTCTGACTCTTACAAACACTGACACTGGACTCCTTCCATCTCCTCACAGTTTATGTGGTGCGACCACCATACAAGCCCCTGTCTAAGTTGTTACTAAATGTATTAAAATGAGCTCATTAATATACAGCATGCAGCTGGAACTATTGTCAGAGCTTCTGACCACAGTGTTGCTGTGGTACAGAATTCTGCAGATGCTCACAAAATATATCAGTATTATCAAAATTAAGTATTTCGTCCATGTATGTAGTATTTTTTCCAGTCATGCAGCTGGGCAACAGACAGTCCTCATTTATCATATTGTGAGTCGGATACATGATGGATAAATGATGGAAAGTGAGTCTGGACCTGTCAACGGGTCCATGTAGTTAAGGGTTTAAGTCTTACAGATAATCATTACAGATAAGCCAGCATGAAGAATTGCTATTGGAGAAACATTGCTGGAGTGAAATAAGGTCTAAATTATAAAGGTATATCAGATGCTTATTTTTTACATTATCATGATTTGAGCTACTGAATGACATTCTGTTCAGGAAGACCCGAGCTAAAGGACAAACCCCTGTCCAAATCATACACTGCAGGTTTTGACATTCAGACATGAATCAATAGTGTCTGTGGGTGAAGGCAGCATGATGAAACTAGCAGTAATGCGCATAAAGTGTCAAAACCGTTACAGCTGTGAGGACATACTACATCCTACAACTCGTTACTGGGTATGATTTGAACACCCATCAATGCCTAACCTCACTAGAGTTGCTGTGGTTGAATGGAATTAAATCTCCACATCAACATCCCAATATCTAATGTGAAAGAGTAGAGGCTGTTATTGTAGCCAAGGGGAAACAACCAACATTTTTTCAAAGAAACATTAGGCAAATGGATACTAGTACTTATGGATATAAGTACTTCAGGACATTCAGGGCCAGATGCACTATGTTTTGTGCGCCCAGTTTCAGATGCAAAGAAGATGAATTCTGTCCAAAATTAAATGTGTGTTGTGTACAAAAGTGGCATAAGAACCAGTTCACAACACCTATTAAACCCTGGAACTCAAGCCAGTCCCAGACACAGTTGCATCATTTGCATGATTAACTACAGTATTAACTCTGTCTCATGCATGTACATCTGGCCCTCAGTGCAGTAGCTAAGATTAGATAAATCTGCAAATAATCCTCAAATTGGAATATCTCTATTCATTCCTCCATTAAATACTGTACGTTTAGTGTGTGTGTGTGTGTGTGTGTGTGTGTGTGTGTGTGTGTGTGCGTGCGTGCGTGCGTGTGTGTGTGTGTGTGTGTGTGTGTGTGTGTGTGTGTGTGTGTGTGTGTGTGCGTGTGTGCGTGTGTGTGTGTGTGTGTGTGTGTGCATGTACATGCTTTCTAAAGGTCATCTAATTCAACTCATTCCTGATGGAGAAGTAGATGGAGGATCTGAGCAGCTCGGCAGGGTCAGACAGGGTCACTGAGGAATGGAGGCATGTCTGTCTCTGAAAAATCAAAACCTAAAGTACTGGTGAAAGGAAAGTTTCCACAGATTTTCAGAGGAAATGCGAAATCAAAGCCCACAAGACCAATAATTCGTAAATAATTCCATGTTCAGATAATTAAACAGATGTTACAGCACCTGCTCCTCTTTCTCACTTCAGTTGTGTGGCTTTCTGCCACATTAGATCACATTAAACAGAAAATACAGCTAAACCTTGACAATTAGAAATATTTTTCTGCTCATTTAAACAAATAAGATCGAGTCCATGAATCGGTAAAAAAAAACAGATTAGACAGGTGATTGGATGGCTATTGATTTCCATCTCCACTGCAAGAATGTTCTTGGAGCAAGGACCACTAAATATATGGTGGATTCAACTTATAGTCTTATATGATTAAATAATGTGATTAATTTTAACATTTAAATCAAATTCTGTGGAAGAAATTGGAATCTAAGCATCTGCTCCTGTCACACTGCTGTACGCTCAACCGTCAACTCAACTCACAAAGCCAACAACCGACCCACTGCCTCCCTCTCTCCCTCTCTCCCTCCCTCCCTCCCTCCCTCCCTCTCTTCTCCTATCATAATGTAATCTAAATTGCAGCGGACTCCTGGCTGAGTGAGTGCATGAGCAGAAAGATCACAGCCCTGTACATTCATGTCCTACACAAACAAGTGCACACACATACTTACATATACAGATGAAAGACAGATAAGATGCATGGGTTATTATACACATAGGCAATATAATCTCTGTTCTCTCTTAGGATCCTCAACAGCAGGCATTAACTGATTCTGGCCTTGTGTACCTCACTACACTAAACCTCACTGCAAATGCGCTGCTTAATTACATATAGCATCATCTTTATTATTGTTATTATTTCTTTACTAATCTATTATTAATTCTACATACTATTTTTTGCATTTTTTTAATTGTTATGTGATGTTTATGATCATCTTTATACCTCTGTATATACTTGCACTACATTGTATGTTTTATATCATTACAAAATTTGCACTATTCACATCATATGATCACAAACTTGTTTAATACTTTTTCAACACACATGTACTAGTTTCTCCTTCTTATATTGCACCTTCTTATATGCACTATATACACTGCTCAAAAAAATTAAAGGAACACTTTGAAAACACATCAGATCTCAATGGGGGAAAATATCATGCTGGATATATATACTGATATGGACTGGGTAATGTGTTAGGAACGAAAGGATGCCACATGGTTTGATGGAAATGAAAATGATCAACCTACAGAGGGCTGAGTTCAAAGACACCCTGAAAAAAATAATGCAGCAGGCTAGTCCATTTTGCTGAAATCTCATTGCAGCAACTCAAAATGGTACTCAGTAGTTTGTATGGTCCCCACGTGCTTGTTTTCCTGCCTGACAACGTCGGGGCATGCTCCTAATGAGATGACGGATGGTGTCCTGGGGTATTTCCTCCCAGATCTGGACCAGGGCATCACTGAGCTCCTGGA
>CM074949.1:18040511-18067793 GCA_037577455.1 Pangasius macronema
TAAATGCAGTTTTCAATAAATTGCCCATCTCTGTTTTTTTGTCTCTTGCTCCTTTTTCTTCTTTTGACATTTTGAAGAAGTTCTTACAACCTAGTTACAATCCACCAGTGCGAAGTGTGAATACTGGTAGTATTTTCCCTGGTCTTAAGATTTTGATCAGGAGTGTATATTCTCATCAATCGCAGAACAAAGGTGCCAGTCATTAAAGATCAGGTCGGGTTTCGGTGCATTCACAGTGACTGATCAGGTTTTGCTGGTGCCAAAGAGACTTTCAAGCAAAAATCATGCTTCCAGCCTTCATTTAAAGTTTGTAACTTGATTATAGTTTCCATTGTTTGACTGTTTTGGCAGGTCCTGCTTATCATACTGATTTAATAATAATGCTAATGACATTACAAATATCCATGCTTCATATGTTATGCTGGGTGTAAACTTAGAGTCAGTGAAAATGTTTTCCCTAATGCTGCATTAAACTGATTATGATTAAACTGATTATGAGCAGTGCTTGCTGGTGTAAATCAGCTAACAGGGCTTAGCTCCCACCCTGGCTTTCAAAAATGAAAAGACATCCGTATAAGGTTTTATTTTTGGCAAACCTATCAGATTATTTGCTGCTAGCAAATGACTTAATTTTTGATGTTTTTTTTAATGAAGCACAACAGCACAACCAGTAGTTGTAAGGAAAATACACAGAAGTGAGTCTGGGGCTGATTTCTTTCTAACCCAGTCTGTAGATTCATGTAGTCTATCAGTGGCAGTTGTGTTAGATGATTACACTGAGTGAAACACGCCTAGATATGGTCTGATATTTTTTAGCCAGTTTCGCTGACATATCCATAGCACGTCATCAGCAGGGATTGAGAAGACACGTGTAAAATACAGTCACCAGTGTGTTGAACATGAACAAAGTGGATTATTATATTTTTCAGCCTCCCATCAAATATGAAGACCAGTGATTTTCAGCATTTTAAATCTTCACACTTTTACAGAAGCCATTCCAATTAAGTAACCACAGAATGCTTCTTAGCTCACACATGAAAATGTATATTCATAATGTCAGTATAGTGGAATTAGATACTGATCCTGTATTACTGTGTCCTGTACACTGATCAGTCAGCTGTCATTTAGAGAAGTGTTCAATACCAATATTAAAGACCTGCCTTACTCTAAATCTCTCCCACTCAAGCTTTCTGTGTTTGCGTGTGTGTCTCTTCTATATTCAGCATTTCTGCCTTACTTGCAAACCTTCCATGCAAAAGAGGTTAGACATATATCGATTTAATGTCAGTTTTCTAATCTGTGTGAGTCCAGAGATTTGTGTCAGTGGGGGAATTTACAAATCTGTTTGAGCTGTGCTGATCATCTATATCTAATCGATTGACTCATGGCATCCTTCAGCTTGAAGGTTCTTGTCTCTCTTTACCGATTAGCTCTGCCTGTTACCAAAAGAAATGTGTCTGAGAGCTCAAATATGGCTGAGTAATGGAGGGCTGACTACATGAGTCCTCGTGAGTAATGACCAAAATTAGTCAAGTGCTGCACACGGCCGGTAAAGACTGTGGTGCTTTTCTGTCGCTGGGGCTCATTTTTGTCATCAGAAATAAGGTCAAATCTTCAAAAAAAAAAACAATAATGTTAAACGTTTCATCAGATTTAATATAATTATGTGAGTGTATTGAAATGCAGGTTTTGCACTATATGGTTTTGTATTTTCAAATACTGTCACATATGCAGCCCTAAAAGTGGCATCAAAACCAAGATATGCTTATTCACTTCATTCAAATTTTAAGTGCAACAGTCACCTATTGGGGTTATTCGGATATTCTTGATCATTCTGAATCTGCGAGGACTGTTTGATTGTTATTTCATATTCATGAGATCATTAGGCATATAACTGCATGGGGTACGTTCGCGGGCTGCCTGCTACCAAAACAAGCACAGCTTGCTAAACACTGGAGACAATTAGCCAGGTAGGACGACATTCAATGAAAGACATGTGATATGGTTGATTTTTAAAAAGCAGTGGCATCCAACCAGGACAAATTAGTATGCAGAGAGTGATAGTTTACAATAATAAGCTCATTGTCAGAAAAAAATGGTACTGTACAGATATCAGATGTTACACAAGCAATGTAAATGTCTCGTCAAAGGTACAACAGTCCAATTGCACACCTTAATGATGTTCCTATATTATTTTCATTTAGGTAAAGGTAGAAAGAACAAAGAGTTGAGGCTAATACCCCCTGTTCAATACCGTTTGCAAGTGTTAATTTAGTGTCTATTGCTTACAGATTTTGTCTAGCAGGCAGGGAATGGTGACTTCTTTACTCTCCATACATCTGTGCTACATGAACACTTTACACCTGAATCAAATCAAACACATGAATCAAAGCATCCTTTGGCTAGTCACATCGTTTGGCCCAGTATGAAATGATCAGATTAGGAAATCCTTTTGTGATGCTGGTGAACTGCAAACCTTATACAAGCTCTTGAATTAATAATTAAGACTTACTATTTAATTAATAACAAACACAGAGTAAAAAGCATATCATATGCTCTATACAGAGATCAAAAAGAATCAGTTATGGTGAAAAAATACAAGGCACTGTAGAGTGCAAATCATAAAGTATTTATTAACTGTTCAGACACAGAGTCCCAACACATTTCAGCTGAACTGAGCTTTCAGCAGTCTACAGAAAGTTATACTCTTTTCACTTGGTCCTTTATGCTATTTTAGCCCACTCCAAGGAGCATGCAATCATTGTCTATTTCCTCTCATGAGGCAGTGGAGCACCACTTTTGGCTCTTTTTGCCAATTACATATGCTCTATTGGTCTTTCTCTACATGGCACAACAATTTTATTGTCATTCTCTCCTTCACTGTTTATTTTTGCACTAAACTCAGTATCATACATTATTTATAAGAAGAGCAAGAATAAGTTTGTTGGATTTCATACAAATTAATTCGAATAATATCAAACCTTTCCCTGAAACCTAAACCTAGCTATTAGGTATGGTAACGCATTCCATTAAGGCTCCCTTAACTGACATTATATAACAGTTTGTTACAGTCCACTAATTTGACTGTTCAAGCGGCATTCCAAGAGTGCTTATGTTTCCTATAACCACACTGGGACGTTTCACTGTGTGTGTCACACCTCTCTTTTAGTTTCACCACATAAAATTCCATTTCCATTCAGTTTGAAACGATCACTACAGTAAATCCCTTCGGGCTCGTGCCTACACCAACATTTACACATATACACCACACTCTTGCTGGTGCGATATTGCTTAATTTTTTATAAACTTCAATTTTATTTGTATAGCACTTTTAACAATGGACATTGTCACAAAGCAGCTTTACAGAAATAAATACATTCAGGATATAAATTGTAAATGTATGAATTTATCCCTAATGAGCAAGCCAGAGGTGACGATGGCAAGGAAGACTCCCTGAGACAATATGAGGAAGAAACCTTGAGAGGAACCAGACTCAGAAGGGAACCCGTCCTCTGCTGTCCACTGATGGAGACCTGAGTGCAAAAATGCTCGCAGCAACTGCAGCCCCAAAGCCACCACAGCAATCACTGTCCCAAGCCATCCCAAGCCAGTACAACTGCCCATGTGAATTGCAGTCCAAAGCCATCTCAGTGTTCCCCAAGTAGCACCATCCCCAGCAATCCCAATGATCTTCAGGGTGTCCATGTGGGGCCACCCCAGCAGCACCAAGCGATCAAGGCAGGTTTGGAGAGCAGAAGGGGTCAGGATCACTGGTTAACATTAGTTAACCTGAACAAACCATGAACTTCAACATTAATACACTATAAGTAACAATAGCAAAATAACTAACACTAATATGAATTGATGTTAACAATAAACCAAACAGGCCAAAAAGTCAACAACTGCATTCACCAACATTCATAGCATCAACCAGTAAAATTAAGTCCACGGTGACCAACAGGAAACAGCACATTAATTAACTTAAGACATTTTTTGCCATTGTTAATTGGCAAAATTCAGAGCTGAACCTGAAGCAAGTTCCAGTATTTACAACTGGAGACCAGAGTTCAGTACAGTGTTGCCATGGTCATGTTTTTTTTTTTTTAAATAACAAATTGGGATAGTTTGGAACAAAGTCTGTGGATGGCATTATATTAGGCTAGGTTCAAAATAGTCCATGGACCTGTTTACTAAAAATCAAAAACTGTATATAGTTCTGTTAAGTGTTTTTCTTTTTCACCTAAGGAAAGATGGAAAAAGATGACAAGAGGTATAAACAAGGAATGATTGAATGAACTTAAACTATACTGACACTGTTCTGTCATATACCATCAACCTCACTGGGCTAGTTTCAGGTCTTATGCGAGTTTATAAGATGTTGAGATGTGTGAGGGAGTGAGGATGGAAATTTTTCTGAGACTTGGCAACCCTGTAAGTTTACAGGGTTTACAAACCTTCTGTAATTGAATTTGTGGCTCATTTTTGTGGACGTGTATTTAAGTCATGTATTGAATAAAAATTAATGTCAATTATTAACTTTTGTTACTTTTTTAACTTCGCGGCTTCGTGAGGGCATGTTGTTCTCACTCCGACATCCACCCCCACCCCCGTCCACCACCCCCCTCCCGGCCTTTCTCTTGCTCTCACTGCACTCCAGGAATAGCTCCTCATTCCTCTACACAGGAGGAGAAATGAAAGACGATGCTGTATGAATAGAAAGGGAAAACCAGACGAAGGAGGATGGGTATTCCACTGTCTCTCAGTCAGAGTACACAAGTTTGCTTCTGTTACTCAGGAGGTGACATACTCATACAGAACACATAAATAATACACTAGCAGCTGACCTGAGATCTGTCTTTCTCGCATTTCCTCTCACCTCGTGTGTATGCACGGTGCAGTCACTGATGTGTATTCAGTGTGTCTACCTGTGCTGTGGGGGTAGGGATGGGCAGGACAGCTGCAGCTGTTCTCGTTAATGTGAGATTGGGTCAAGTCCTGTGGGACTGGCAGCTAATTTCTCTGGGTCACAGTGATAATTGCTGAAGCACCCACTGGATTCCACACCATTAATGAAGTTATTTAAATCATGTCGCCTTTCACCATCTCCTTCCTTCAAGCTTTCTGTTAATTGGTGGGGGGCACTTTCTAGCAAAAAAAAAAAAAAAAAAAATCCTAGCATAAGCTGATCAGCAGGCTCAGTTGGAAAAAAAACCTCTGCCTAAAAACCATTAGGAGTATTTTTCACATTATGATTTGTAATGCTGCTCAGAGAACCTTGGGCCAAGTCTGACAAATTCAGTAGAGCCTTTTTTTTTTTTTTTTACAAGCAGAATTATACTATGTAGAACTTAATTTGCTTACCCTTTTCATATCCAACACTAAGCAGAATTATACTGTGTAGAACTCAGTGTGCTTAACCTTTTCATATCCAACACTCTCCATTCAAAGTTACTTAATGAAATGTTCATTTGATTTGATCTTATCGGAGCATGGATGGTGGAGGAGATCGACAGAAGATGAGGAGGAAGGAAATAATGGGAAGGAAAGAAAACCTTGCCCTTTGAGACAATTGCTTAAATTTTAAAAGAAAGAATTTCCAACTGCAGGTGATAAACTGGTGGTTTTAGGTGGTAAACGAGTCAATTTTAAGCCTCTTAATCTTGCCCTAGATCATATGACTTCAGATACTTTAATCAATGTGACTGAAAATATAGCTGCCTCTTATAGATTGAGATGGTTAAAGATATAATTGTATGATTGATACAGAAAACAGCCAGAGCTAGGATGAAAAAAAAGAGAAAAAAATGCAGTGTTTATAGTTCATTTTTACTTTTTGCTTATAAACACATAGGTCTGGCAAGATACATTATGTCTAGCTCCATCTCTCTCCATGTCATGTGATAATGGGATCATGGCGTCTCCCTTATTGTTTGGGATTTTGAGGATTTTTTTTTCATTGCTATCAGGCCACAATAAAGTTCCACATGTGTGTGATAGAAAAATCCATCTTTGCTAAATTGTCTATCATGCACAATTAAGGCTAGACAAGAAAGAAATAGTTACTTTTCAAAATCTGTTTGGACAATGGAAATCGTGTAGTGAAGGCCATCTGATGTAAGAATGATGAAATAAAATGTATGTTTATTCAGAAAGTTACCTGTGTAGACAGGTAAGGGATAAAGCTTGGATCACAGGACACACATACACACTTGCGTGCTCAATTCAATTCAGTTCAATTGAATTTTATTTGTATAGCACTGCTAGCAACTGACATTGTCACAAAACAGCTTTACAGAAACTCCCTGAGTAACATGAGGAAGAAACCTTGAGAGAAACCAGATACAAAAGGGAATCCATCCACTTCTGGTTTACACTGGATAGTGGAATCATAATTCATTACTCATCTACAACAGTATACAGTAAAGACAAATGGTACTAATTGTGGACACTCTACACCACCTGCCTAGCCAAGAAACCCCAGTAGCATCTCCACTTCCTGCGGTGGTTGAAGAGAGACAAGAGAGAGTGCCCTGACCAGCTGTTTCACTTTTTGGTATAAGAACTGCACAGGTTGAGACCATAAGACTCTACAGCAGCTACAGAGAAGAGATGAGAAGATCATCGGGGTCTCTCTACCCATCTGACACTTGTTATAACAACCACTGCATCCGTAAGGCCACCAGCATTATGGACAACCCCTCTCACCCCTCTCATGGACTCTTCTCATTGAGCATCCATGCCACCACCACCTTAGGCAGTCAAAAGACTCAATACATTGTTACCTCCCAACACTCACCTGGACCATTCAAACCCTTCCCATCACCCACCATTGTACAACCATCAGTGCACTTTATAATGCTGCTATGGGACACTTTTACTGTTATGAGACTCTTTTTTGCTGCTACCTTTTCCCCAATATTGCTGCTACACTTCGCCTCATAGTCAGTATTTTACAGACAATCTTTGCACTATTTTTTCCACACAACACTTTGTTGTTTTCATGTCCTCTCTAGTTAACATGCACTTTCCTTATCATTATTGTCTTGTGTATTTTTTGCACTCATCTCACACTGTCATGTATCTGCACTTTATGTATTGTGCTATTGTACTGTTATACGTATCACCAAGATCCTGGAGAAATGACATTTTGTTCCAATATATACAAGCTATATAGAGGAATGACAATAAAAAATACTTGACTTGACTTCAGTATGAGCAACATACAAATCTACTGTATCCAGCTGAGAATATCCACTGACGAAGTGGAAATAAACTGTTTTCAGGAAGTGTAATCAGGATTGTATTCAATATAATACAAGAGAAATCAAGTATCCACACTTTCTCACCATAACATAAATGTCTAATTAGATGCTCATAGCCCTTATCTGCATTATAATAAAACAGAAGTGATGATAACTACCACATCATATGCCTTGCAGAATTCTATCGGAAAAAAAAAGTTTTTTTCATTTAGTTTTTTTTTTGTAATGAAATGAAGATAATCACATTATTGGACAGTCTGGATCTGTATAAATCGAGGTGTTTACTTTTCCACTATTGACGACTACACTCTTAGAAAAAAATGTTGTTTTTTTCGTAGTTAATGGTTCTAGTGCTCTAATATGGTTCTACTTAAAACCACTTTTCAAAGAAAGCCCTATATTCTGTAAGGATTCATACAGAGAGACAAACAAAACAACCTCTTTAGAGTGCTAGATGGAATCTTCTTTCTTGCCAAGAAAAATGTGTTTTAAAAATTCTTTCTCAAACACATTCATAAGCTACCACTGGAAAATAGCTGAAAATATAAATGCACTTTTAGTGGTTCATTTATGTAAATGTAGTAATGGCAGGACCATGATCTCCCTTCTCTCTTTGTTTTCTAGAGAGAATCTCTCTATCTGCCTGTCTCTATCTCTGTCTCTCACTTTCTTATTCTCTGTCGGAAAGGCTTGGCAGTCAAAACCAAAAGCCAATACATCTCATGAATTTTAATGGCAGTGAATGTGGGCAGAGCCTGTAGATACTTGTCCCATCAGTACACCACAAGGCCAGGCTCTCTCTCTGCACTGCTCACTGAAATCTTACTCAGGAAATATTGATTATGGCTAACAGATTTAACTAGTGTTAAACTATGATGATTTATATGTGGCTAGTATGGAATTACATTGTTTAGTGTGCTGTGCTGAAGAATCCACTTCACTCAACACCTTTGATTTGTCTATGCAAGCTTCATCCGCATGTAACACTTCACTCATTCTGGTTAATTTAAGCCAGAAGCAAAGACTGCTCAATACGAAGGCTCTTATCTCCTCTCCTAGCCTAGTGCATCTGTCTTCCACCATCTCATTTTCCTCCTGATTGCCTAGAATATTATCTCTTACCATGGAATTGTTCTCTCCAGAAGTAGGAAAAATGATTCCTTCATATCAGGCATGTCATTTGATTGTCTCTTGAATCATTCAAACAAAACTGTAAGTGGGCAACTTTAATGGACACAAAGCATGTTGCAGAGATAATTCTTATTTAGCCAGATAATCAAAACTGTCAAGGCTAGTGAGACTTCACATAATGGCAAAACATACTACTATCAACAACAGTTTATTACCACCCAACAATATGGTGGCTGAATGACACTTCTTTCATTAAAAGACATATACACATTATGTTTTCTCATTTTCAGTAACCACTTTATGCCAGTCAGGGTCGCGGTGGATCCAGAGTCTATTTCAGGAACATATGGAATGAGGCGAGAGTATGCCCTGGATGGGACTCCAGTTATTTTAGGGCACAATGCACACACAGTGACACACTCGTTCACATCTAGGTGTAATTTAGCATAGCTAAACCATCTACCATGTTTTGGGAGGTGGGTGGAAACCAAAGAACCAGGGGGAAACCTATACAAATATGGAAATAACTCAGGATTGAACCAGGGACTGTGGAGCTGTGAGGGGGCAACATTACTCACTGCACTACATAAATTTAGNCATGTTTTGGGAGGTGGGTGGAAACCAAAGAACCAGGAGGAAACCTATACAAATACGGAAATAACTCAGGATTGAACCAGGGACTGTGGAGCTGTGAGGGGGCAACATTACTCACTACACTACCATACTGCCCTAATATAAATACAGTATACTTTGGATACAACATGATAATGCACTAAAACCACAAGAAACAATTCAGCAATTATATAACCCAGTCTTTATAAATTCTGTATTTTAACTCCAACTCCCACTGTAGCCCCATTATGTTCTCAAGCTTGATACTGTTTATTTAAAATTAAAAATTGATGAGGCTTCTTCATGTTTACCAGAAAACAAGTTGCAAGCAAACACTTTACTGAAACTCATCAGGCTATAGTGAGCGTTATAAAAGCTATTTACCTTGGTAGATTTAAGATGGTATTAAAATACCAACCAATGAATAATTCCTCAATTGCATGCAGCATGGCAGCTTGAGCACGATTGCTGAAAAAGACAGATGTGATTGTTGACATACACTGAATATTTTCGAGGTGTTGAGTACATTTAAATCAAACACTGGATTTTTGCTTTAGCGGATTATTGCAACATTGTAAACTCATTAAATTTACAGTAGAGTGCTGGTGCCCTCTTGTGTTAAACTGCTGCTCATTCAGCATTGAGCCTCCTGTGCTGGTCTGGTAGGTAAATTTAGTTACTGTGATTAAACAGATCTAAATCACTAAATGGAACTGCTCTATACCATCCATGTACTCTATATATTATGCTTGTCCAATACACATTTAAAATCAATAGGGCAAGGGGTGAATATACTAATGCCATTGATTTAGTTATGGATTTGTGGGACTTTCTAACCTACAACATAAATGTGCCTGTCAAAACTATCATCACCACTGTATGCGCAGGCTAACAGTGAAAAATGCGCCTGCAAGGAGAGCAGCAGCATCACTTACGCCACTCTTTCCTGAGCCATTACCTACTCATTCCTATATTCACGCAGATAAACTTGAAAGGTAATCTAATTTCCTGGTGGACTGACCATGACACGACAGCATGTGACCATTCATTCCTCTGCCAAGACGCACTGTTTCCATTATTATTACACACTGACAGCCACAAGCTTTCCTTGCACTCAGATGGTAGAAAATTGAATGACAGACAAAAGAGCTTGGCAGTGTGCCACAGGTATGCTTTAGTAATTCATACCATCATAGATTTTGCAGTCTGATCTTTTTATAAATACTACAAATACTACATTGATATCGGTTAATAACTGAATGTCATCAAATCATTGTGATTTAGTATGTATGTATATTGCATATTGCTTTTAGTTGCAAGTTGTGGCGGTCTTATTTCCTTTTACCTTACAGCCTCATGAAGTTCAAGTCATTGCTTTTGCTGAACTCTGGGACATTTAAACTGGAATCACTTTTAATTCTTTAGGACAGGCATTTCACGTATCGTATGCGATTTCTACTTCAGCTATTCTACTTCTATCCAAAGCTCTATTAGATAGCCCATGATCCTTCAGAAACTCACTTATTACACTCTCTTTAATATATGTCATAGAAGATAATAGCAAAACCACCAGAGCATGAATTAAATCAGAACCAAGGGCTTACTGTTATAAAAGTGTCTCAAAAGCACAAAACTGAAATACAGTGGCCGAGACCCTAGCAAGTGCTACCTCATTTTATTCTAAAGTCAGTGTATGCATGCATCGCTAAGCAAAATAATCTTCTGTTTTTATCTGCCCATAACCCCAACCCCTCTTACCTACTGTTTCACTGCAAAAAAAAAGGCATATTTTGAACAGAAGGTTTCGGCCATCAACCTTGTCCAGACAAACAGCCCCTGTGCACAGCGTACCTCTAGTCTTGAAACATTTAATACATACAGAAAAGATACAAAGTACCTAGCTTCTGTTCTCTCTAGCTTATATACCTTGTGCTTATATGCCTTTTATCTTCTGCATGTTAAGCTGAAGCATATTTATTAATTGACTGACTGACTGAATTGCAAAACAAATTAACAAATGAAAACCCTCCAAATATGCAATCCAACATACATAAGATCAAGTGTAATTCATCACATTTCATCACATGACATCATGATTGCACTGATTTAAGTTCAGAATTACATTTATCATGTAATGTCCTCAAATTGGATTTAGATATGATATGACCATGTATTTTCACCTTTAGATATACAGTACGTATGTATTTTAGACATATTTATTGTTGTGTTAAACTGGTTTTCTATGTATTAATATTTTGTTAGTCTCAGATAAGCATGATATTCTCTGTGGTGTACCACAAGGCTCAGTAATGGGCCTATATCCTACCTACCAATTGGTTTTGTTTTGGGTTTTTTGGTTTTAGTTTGTTAAACTGCATCAAGTAAATTTTCATAGCTATGGAGATGATACACAGCTATATATATCTGTAGTGCAAGATGATGTCACTACTCCAACTGAACTGGCAACTTGTCTGTCCAGGATTGTTGGCTGGATGAATAGTATTTTAAACCTAAATTAAGACAAGACAGAAATACCTGTAAATTCCCCTCTGATCATGACTACTGTAATACACTGGTAATACATTGCTCACAAGCCTTCTTACAACTAGAGCAAACAAACTACAGCTTGTGCAAGAATATTAACTTTCATATTAGACCAGACCATATTAGACCAGTTTTAGCATCAGTTAACTGGCTGCCTGCTTCCTCTAGAATTGACTATATATATACACATCTCTACATCTCTGCATGACGGACAAATTATGCTCCAAGTCATGTGTTAAGATCACCTTGTGCTAGCCTTCTACATATTGTATGTATGAAAGTTAAAAAGAGTGGTGAAGAAGCCTTTATTTTGTTTCAGGAACAGGTATTTCTTTGTTTATTTGTCTTATTTCGTCACACTGTAAAGCTCTGAGTTGCATTTAAATGTATGAAAGGTGCTGTATAAATAGCACCTTATATAAATAGATTTTATAGTAATATGACTTTTCTTTGTATAAAGTCTATTATGTAAGCACACAGAGAAGAAATGAAATAAGTAGTTCTACTTTTCCCCACACGAGGGCTCATATAACCTGGGTTTCTTTATTAATCTTGAGAATAATGTTTTTGGGGCTACAGAAGGCATGCATCAGTGGCAGTATTTCTGTTGTACTATATAGCAGCCACATAGCAACACCTATGCAGTGGTATACAGTACCATATATAGTACAGCAGTAACTAACCCTGTAAGATCTACCATTCTACATATTTCATTTTGAGCCCTTATCCAAATGACCTAACCCGGCTCATCAGGTAAACTGATTATCTGCAGCAGGTGTGCTGGATTGGGCTGGAAATGAAATCGGTAGGAAGGCAGATCTTCAGCAACAGGGTTACTGATTTATCTTGTGCAAATACTGTACCTGTGTGTCATGGTAGGGTTGTTACAGCATGCTTTGTGCTAGTTTGCCATGAGACAGTAAGTATGAGTGTGACAGTGAAACAGTATGTGTGTGTTGCTGCAAGTATGTGAAGTGGAGACACAATCAGTGAAGCATCACACCACCACTAAGACCTGCTAATCACACAAGTGGTACTGATCAACACCGTTAGTTCACACCTGAGGGCACATACACTGACAGGCACACATACACTTTTAGAAGTGTGTATTCAGTAGCAGCATTTCAACTGTTGATACACTTTTATTACAAATATACAAAACAAGTACAACATACTCTCTCCTGCGACTAATATCTCCAGTACGGGCTTTAACTGGACATCTGTGTGAAATGCTTATAGGCTTAGCTTCGTAATAGATAATAGAAAGGAACTCAAAGCAAAGCCTACACCTCTACTATAGGGAAATATAGAGAAGCCTACACAACAGCTGTTAGGATGGCCATCTCTTACTGCTGCACTCTATAACTGTAAAGAATAGAAAAACATTGCTGCTGTAAACACTCATAACTGGTGACCTTCAGTGATCTTGAAGAAAAACACCCAGATTCAACCACAGTGGCAATAACAACATAGACCAAACTCTGGATAAACAAACCACTCCTCAGACAGGCTATATCATGTTTTCTGAATCAAATATTAATGAGGATCACAATTTTAGAGAGGTCCACATTGCAGAAAAGTGACAAACTTCATTGTTGATATACCACAGTGGTAGAACCAATTATCTCTCTAATCTGTCATGTTATCCTCCCATTCATCCATAAACTGCTCGGATTCCAGTTTGACTGTTTTAATTTTATCGAGTTAAATATCTTGATTTAACAAAACAAGCCTTATTGTCTTGCCTGAGGATTTCTGAATTACATTATATGATACAATAGTTAATAACAAACTCTATCATTCTCATAGTGTTATTAATGTGTAGAGTTACACAATACAACAGCTTAAAATTGATCTAACAAATGTTTATAGCTACGATCCAGCCAATTATCAGGACATCACTGTTTCCAAATTGAATTTAACACCTTTCAGATTTACTGAGCTAGGTACTGAATAATTTATAGTAGTTGCAGAATATGCTTTAAGCCGAATATCTGAATAATAATCCATGACTTTCAGGAGTTAAAATATGCGAAATATCACTAATTCTTTTCCAGCACCCTCAGTTCTGTTTGGTTATCATAGATTTGTTATATCCAGCACAGGTTTTAATAACATCAGAAGGGGATGGAGTTCAAGACTACTCCACCTCCACCCCCACCCCTGCACTTAATATCTGTCAGAGTTAAAGTGTTTTACCATACGACCCTCAGTACATCAGAGATCTGCCCTCTCCCCATCACACACTGCTGCTCTTCAGTCTGCCCCACCTCTTACCATCACCCCTGTTTACTCACCATGGCAACAGTTGCCCAGCTACATCCAACCCAACGACTCGCTCATGCATAATTACAGCTGTTGCGGGAGGTTGACTTTCTGAGTGTTTGTGATGAGAGTGTACAAATACTTCATTAGTCACAGCATTCTCACAGGCACTTAGAGGCCTAAGCTTCTCCCTGCCATAAGCACAGCAAAACATAACTGCCACCTGCCATGTGTGTCAGCTAACAGCAGTGCTCAGCATGACTTCCTGCCTCAAGTTGACTGTGTGAATCTTTCCTTCTCTCTCTCTCTCTCTCTCTCTCTCTCTCTCTCTCTCTCTCTCACTCACACACACACATACACACACACAACATTATATAAAAGTCAACATTACTGTAAGAGAGACCTTTTTCACCTAATCCTTTCATTCCTGAATTAAAGAACACTACACTCAGTGGTTCTCTTGATGCTTTATGGTTCCAAATTTATAAAAAAATACTTTCCCTGACCCTCTGTTGTAGAGTTTTACATAAAACCTTAAAGAGTTTCCCCACAGGTAGTCTCAGCTTTAGGCCATAGAGCATCTGATTTTATTTTATTTTTTTACACTTTTCTGCCCACAAGCTTCAGTACCTTCAAGGAAAATTACCTGCATATTAATCTTCACAATTCACATGTTATCTTTAATGGAGTTTACTTTTTTACATTTAAACTTCTTTCATTGACACGTTGGTCTAGTCTCAGCTCTAGTCTCTAGCTGTTTGTATTCTCTCCTACATTACCCAAAATGCTGTTTGGCTACCTGCTGATAGTGGTGCAGTGGGATTTAGCTCTTGCTTTATCTCTACATAAGGAGAGCAATGCAGCAGCGCTTCCTTTAATCTGCTGCAGTCCTTTAATCTGTCCAGCTCCCTTATCCCCTCACCTGTACACTCTGCTCAAACAGATCAGGTTCCAAGGCTTCAACTTTCATACTAATACCATCATCAATGCCATTGTGCATGTCATCTTATATATCTCTTACATATCAAGCCAAGTCTCAGTGCAACTGCACCATATAGCTGCATTGCATTCTGCAACTGTGAGTCCACTGTTTGCTGTCTCCACTATTCTATGTGGATTTCTCATTAATGAGGCAATGAATGTTGCTGTAAAATGGTAAGGGAGAAAAAACATTCTTGATCTTTTATTTTTAGAAGTTAACAGTAAAGTCTGACCATTATCCCTCATATTTGAGGTCAGTGAATTTTTTCTGTAAGTGCCATGTAAGCCAAACTGACTCTTTTTCTGAAAGTAAGTTCTTGGCAAAACGTCCCATACTCTGTAGAGAATGCTAGAAAACTGGCTTATGAGGCTACCCAAGAGGGATAAAGTGAAGACCCATACTGAATGCTAGATTTAACCTTTTTATTTTGTAAAAGCATATGGCAGTAGGAGTGATTAGACTGTGATCTGTACTTTGATGCAATGTGATTTTGGTTAGATATACTAACTGTAGTGTGGTTTTAATTAGAGCTAGATCTTAATCTACACAGTACTGTGGATTAGTGTAAAGCTAGACTTTTGTCTGGATTCTCATTTAACTATTTTTTTATTATTATACTGTTTAATCAAAGCAGCATTTAATGAAAATGAGAATAATATTTACCTCAGATTACCCTTATATAACATTGATAATGGAAACAGAACCAAAATGATCATTTTGAATTTGTTCTACTGAGAGGGAAAAACAGGCAGATAAGAGGAAAGAAACAAATCACTATATAAAACAAACATGGCACTGGTTCAAGACCAGCTGGTCAATAGGGAGGAAGCACAGGGGTTGCTGAGGAGGGACAGATGGCTACCCTTAATACACATCTACAAGTAGCGGCATACTACTTTTTATCCACAACATAATATCTAAAATAATTAAATAAATAAACTGCTAGTTGCATTGATTTGTGGGTGGAAGGTTAGCAGTTTTGCCATTTAAAATTTCCTTGCCAAGAACGATGAGTTCTTTGATCTGTCTCTAATTGGTTGAAACAGTACTTTGAATTTGCTTTCATCATGGTCTTGACCATGCTCATTTTGATTTGGAATGAGATTTTCTCAGTTTTGAGTTTAAATTGAATTCATTATAATATCACATTTCCATATTCAATTAGTGATAATATCACAATTCCCAAAGGATGTACAATCTGAAAGCAAGCCTGTAAAACGATGGACAAGGGGTCATAGTCTTGGCTAAGGCTTCACAGATACATTTTGATGAATCACAGAGAAGCAGTCAGTTATCAGCAAATATTTGGTAATATAAGTTATTACCAAACTGTATTCATGTCAAAGGTGTGGAGGCAGGCAATGATTTAAATCACTTTAAAATATTTCACTAGCAAGTCAATTTGCCAAGGACTAAACACAACATCTTTACAGACTATTATTTTAAGCAAAGAGATTTTTTTCTAAAACATCCCACTGGTTTTCAGTAATGTACAGTGTTAAAAAGATTTCAAAACATACTGACTTTCATAAAACTACTGCTAGTTTAGTATAAAATATATATAATATATATAATATAATATTATATATAATAATTCAATTGAGTGAAAGTAAAGTTACTCAGGTTAGAGTAAATAAGTCATCTGGTGAAAAACTATTTATAAACCCTTATAATTACCTTTTCTTATGTGTACAATTAGCACAACAATCCGAAAATGTTCTATTTACTATTCTCTTCTTGGCTTAACTGACCAAGTGAGCTACATGTTGGCTTAACTGAACAAGTGAGCTACATATGTTAGCTGGCTAGCTAATTTAGCTAATTTGCCAAATGCTGTACTCATCACACACATATGTACTTATTGAACATCCCATTTCAGATTTAGTCCCCTTTGCTGTTGTAATAATAAAGAAAGGCCGTCCTCATTTTTTTGGAGCATTGCTGTGGGGATCCACAAGATTTAGTTATCAGTTTGGTCAGGCATAGCTGTCGATTGAGGAGGCCTGGCACTGCGTTCCAATTCATCCTAAATGTGTTCAGTGGGGTTGAGGTCAGGGTTCTGTGCAGGCAACTCAAATTCTTCCACATCAGCCTTGGCAAACCATGTCATCAGGGACCTCACTTTGTGCACAGGGGCATTGTCATTCTGGAACAGGCTTGGGCCCCTTAGTTCCAGTGAAGAGAAATCCTAATGCTACAACAAACAAAGATATCCGTATAAATCAGCTCCACTTTGTGGCAACAGGTTGGGGAAAGCCTACATATGAGGGCGATGGTCAGGTGTCATACTGTCATACTGTTTCCACAGGTTGGATGTGCCATGCTGATCTATCCACAGGTTTTTGGCTCACATAATTAGCAGCACATTATCACACTGTTTTCTTTGAAGATTGTACTGTAAGAAGTGTAGATTTTTCTCAGGAGATTGCTTTACTTTGCTTGGGTCTTGAAATTGAATTACTTAAAATTTGCACGTTCTGTCTTTTCCATGGTTAAATGCACTTTTTTTTACTCTGTAATGGTGATCAAAAATAAATGTAGCAAAGTTGAATACTGATTTTTTTTTTAACTCAAGTAAATGTACTATGCACTATTATCTAATTATAGTATACTCCAAAAAGTACCATTAATAGTGAACCATGTACTCATGTACTGTTACTTTACCCTTGGTAATGTACTCATACTCTCATATGAAAAAAGCCTTGTTGATAACAGGCCCATGCACTGAATAGTTTCTAATATTTACAACTGAATATTTACTAACTTAACTCATTTGATTGGGATAATGAGGCCTTCATAAGCATTTAAATGCATGGCAGTGTCTCATTAAAGCAGAATATTTTGATGTATGTAGAACCAAAATTTGCAAAACCATATTCATTTTCTGAATAAATGGTCACTATAGCAGCAGACACTGAGTCAATGTCAGGCATATCAGAGACAGCTGCAGTTGCAGGTAATGCTTTTATTAAAGATGGCAAATAGCAAATAGATCCAAAAAACACTTAGTTGAATCATAGTCAAGAACAGGCAGAAGGTCAGGCAAATTACAAACTGGATATCCAAGGCAAAGGCAGAATCATGAAACCAGGGAATCAAACCAGATCAAAAACCAGCGGCATAAGCAAAGGCAAGAAGACTTGGTATGTCAGTTAAACAGATACTTTGCAATGCGTGAAAGTTGAAAGTCTGTATTTATGTGTTGTGTGGATGGTTGAAACCAGGCATGCTGTATCAGAAATCAGGTGAATGTGTCAATGTGTGTTGTGGCTGGGTGTTGTAGGCAGTGGTGTGTTCAAATCTTTGAATAATAAACTGATTCATTGTTCATTGTTTCTTGATGTTTATCGTCCATGTACTGTATATTTTTACAAATATACACTGGCTTGCTACCAAACTTTTAGCCGATGTAATGTGGTCAGTTTTTTCTGGAATCAAGATGTTAAGTCCCCCGATGAGGAGTCAGGATAATGCATACATAGCTGAAAGTGGAGCTAGCAGGACTTTTTTTATTGACAATGTGGTTGCTGATGGCAGCAGGAAAAATTTTGAAGTGAACAAAAGCATGTCAGTGGACAGCTTTTCAGCTTGTAACAGAAAAAAAAAACATGACTGAAATGTACTAGTAAAAAATGAGTGAATGTATTTTTTTAGTAGCCAAGCCAATTACCTGACCTGAAACATGCTGAGCTTTATTCACCGGAATTCAAAACCAAAGGCAAAAAGACCTTAAAACAATAATGAAGTTAAAAAAAAAACTGTCCTACAAGCCTTCAGCAGTGAAGAAACACAGACTCTGGTGATGCCTATGGATTGTAGGTTTCAGGAAATCACCACTTGGCAAGGACTTACAAACAACTATATATAAAAAAAAAGTTTTTAATTCTAGTTATTTTTCCAATTAATTTTATTTTTATTCTAGGTTCTGTACCATGGAGCCAAAACAACAAAGACTGCATTAAAAATGCAGACTACTGAGCCAAAACAACAAAGACTGCAAGACTGCATTAAAAATTACAAACTCATAAATACACAGACCTCAGAATGGTATAAAAAGATACATCCAGAAAGGAAGACAGAGGAAGAGAGTGTACAATTACTTCTACTGACTCAGGAACTTCTAAGAATAATTTTTATTGGATATGAAAACAGTCACATATATAATGTGCCACTCTATCCTTTTACAAAATCTTTGTGAATTGGGTATATCCTGCACAGCACAGAGGACTGGTTTACCTCTTTATCTGATGGATGGAAAACATTTCATTACCTTTTCTGGCAAAGCATCACAATCTCCACTATTACACAAGGGGTTCCTCAAGGCTCAGTTTTCGGTCCATTGACTTTTATAATTTAGATACTTCCTACCTCTTAGACACACCACACAAAGCTTTAATCTTAACCTTCCCTGATATACTGATGACATTCAACTTAAATTAAATCCCACTCAATACCTCCCACTGGCCTATACTGCTGCCTGTCTACTGAATATTTGACTTGGATGACAAACAACTTTCTCAAACTCCAAAGTGATAAGACCTTGTTCTAACATTTTGGCTCAAAAGCAGTTCTTAGCAGAAATAAATATATAATCCTTTACATTGATAACACGCCTACTGTATTTTCCTTCTTTTTCTGTTCACAACCTCTGAGTCATTCTAGACCACACTCTCTCCTTTGACTACCATATCAGCTCTATATTGAAAAAGCCCTTTTTTTCATTTTCTGAACACTGAGAAACTCAGTGCTTGTCTTTCGCACTTGCTGTTCTATCCCTCAGTCATTCATTTGTCTCTATCCACTTGGATGTCCATAGCACTATCAGTTCTGCTTCTCTCCAAAGGCTCCAAATTCACCAAGATTCAGCTGCTCAGCTTCTCACAAATTCTTGATCTCGGTCCAATTTTACAGCAATATTTTAGAAGCTGGCTTCCCATAAAACAAAATATTTAAACATATTGAACATTCTCCTTACTTACAGTATAAATCCTGTAACCCACTTGCTTCTTTTTTATGTCTCTGGTCTTCTTTTTCCTTACCAGCCCACCTGCACCCTCAAATCCACCTTGCTCACTATTCCTTCATCTAAAATAAATCTATAGTACCTGAGCCTTCGCTAAAGTACTTCCCTGACCCCGTATCAACAAACCAGACTTATTCTCCTGTATGTTGTTCACCTACATCTTCTAGTACATCTCAGTGCTGATATAGTTGTTCTAAAGCATCTTTGGGTTATTTACAAGCTCTATAATTATCTTCTATAATTACCTAACAGGCAGCGATGAAAGCATTCAATTTAGTAATGTGATTGCTGCGTCAAAAAACAAGTATTCATATTAATCAAATGCAGGGCTCTGCAAACAAGTGCCCGACTAAAATGTGGCCAGTAAACGCTCCAAAAAGCCAGAATTAAGGAGGTAGATAGAAAGAAATGTGCAGTCATTCTCACTAGCTATGAGCTTAATGTATTCTATATGTGGTGACTGGTCTAAGGCTCTGCTTTTTAATCCATTAACACATTTACATCCCTCCATAATAGAAATATTACTGAAATTGTAAAACTTTTTATCATGCTTTTTTAGTAATTCTGTCCCAGCTTGGTTTGGGCTCCGAGGAACTGAATGGGTGTCTCTAAACTCTGCTGGATGTGACATCCTCTCTCTGCTACAGACACATTGTTGCTCCTTGCAACAATCTTTAATCAGTTCCCAGTCTATTTTCGTTTTTTTTTTAATACTTTCCCTTTTATTTACTCACTTGCTCAGATTTTTATCTGTTGCCTGCAAAGGGGATGTTCAGAGATGCTCCCCAGAGTTACTACAATACCTGCTCTAGTGCTCCAACTGCTTTTAATCCATCCATATCATAGCATATTTATCCCCTCCGGAAATTACTGCATGTCTCCTATAAACATAAGGAAATTGTACAGTTGGAGACACCTCACTAGAGTGTAGCATGATTTATGGCGACAGTTCTGAGTACAAATTTTGTCACATTGCAGCCAATGCTAACCTTTCATCTGATGGTAGTGAAAAATATATATACCCAAAAACGCTTCTTTTTACATTCACTGGGAGCCCACTAGATTCTTGCCTGTCTAGAGGACCCAAATTCCTTTCAGCTAATAACAGCACAACCTTGGACAAGAAGCACAGAAATGGCAGCCTGCAAATAAACAAACAGAAAGAAAAGTCTCTCTTTGACCTCGTCCTGGATAGAAGCAATTCACTGAGATAAACATTTGAACTTTGCGTTCTGTCTCAGAAAACACACAGCAGATGGGCAAATGGAACAGCTCTCTTTCCTTGTTTCATTTTACTTTATTTTTCTCTAAGCTCTCCGCAAATGCTCCTTCCTTATAAGTGATTCCTCAAACTGACAGACAGTTCTAAATAGCATGATTAGTTCACCACAACTGAAACTAATCTCTGATTTGTGAGGTTTCACTCCTACTCTACAAAGATTGAATGCACCACTCAGAGACGCTGCATGTCTCTAATGCGCTGCTTTATAATGTAACCAAACATTATGTATGTGTTTTCCACTCATACAGTAAACCTTGCGCTAGACTAAAAAGGGTTTTTGTCAAAGGACTGCCATGAAAAGGATGTTTTAGTTCGGTTTAATGATTCTCTGATGGTCTGTGTCACAGTGTTTTAGATTGCTCTAATAAGCAAGAGCTCTACTGTGTGGTGACTCCTGGGTTATTAGACTGGGACTTTGGGTTTTAAGTTAGGGCTAGCTACGCCACGAACATTTCAGTGTTTAAAACATGAATCTGGCAATAATGTCCAGAAAGAGAATGTCCACTGGATCCAAACAGACAAATGTCTCCATAGCTCTTTACACGTTTCTGATCACTACACCTATATTGTTCACTACATCTTAATTTACAAGTATATATAAGGTGTATAAAAATCTGGACTACAAACCTTGTGTTTTCATATAAACTATTTTATATATACTATTTCAGCATTATTTCAGCATTCAGAAATAAATAGGTTGTTTAAATGTCCTAGGTAATTTCATTACCTACTTAAAGGAATTTAATACTCTTACTTGCACCACTTATATATGTACACTCTTATTCTTGACATTTTATCTTTAAGATGCACCAAAAATAAATAGCAACATAGAGTGTTGTGCCTATCTAAAGTATCAAAAAAAACATCATTATCCTTCTCTTTGAACTGATCTGAATTACAATCGAATGATATATTTTCATTTCTACAGATTACTGACTTCTTGGTTCTAATCTATACTGATCTGTAATGAACATAAAGAGAGTAAAATATCTACATGCAAAGCTAAAAGACAGGATCACTTGCTTGTTCTGAAATCACAGAGTGTAACTTTAAGCCAGCCAAGACTAAACATTATTAGCAGAAGGCTGTAGCAAATTGTGGAATGGTGTGAAGAGAAAGCCGGATAGAAGCCAAAAACCACAAATACTAATAGCCATGTACTCTTCTGGGAAAAAATATGTGAAAATACATGATAAAGAACTTGTTATGATTTGATGCTTTAGAAAGTTGGCCAGTGATTTTTTTATTTTTTTATTTTTTTGGCCATGCAGACAAAAATGTGTTTTTGAGCAACAAAGGCCTCAGTGAGAATCACACACTAATGGTGTAACAGCATCTATGGAAACTTATTTGCTGGTTCAAAAATGTTTTTACAAGTAGCCTACTTTTGGTATTATTCCACTTATGGAGCCTTTGGTAGCTTCAGATATGTGTAAACAATGGCGGTGTAGCCCAGATCAATGGGCGTAATGTAATACTGCAATCTTCTCTGCAGCTAAGGCCGATCTCACACTTTCTCACACTTCTCAGTTCTTAGGCAACAAAATTTTGTGTCACACTGATGATTGTGGAGCTGGAATCACTTTCTACATTTTTATGAAAGGTTTAATTAAATGAATGAGCAAAACATTCTCTGAACCAGACAAAATGATTTGTTCATTAATTTTTAATTGTCTGTTCACAAACAGGAGCATACAGAAATGATTAAAACCCTAAAATGCCATTCATTGCTTTATTTTTGATTATTTTCTTTTTTCTTTCTTCGCCCTACCATCACTTCATATACACACTGAGTATTCTGCACTTGATTTGTCCCACGTATTGTGTTTGTGCATGCCTCCACTAGCCGGTGGGTGTGAATCCTACGTATCCTGATTTCTGTTTTAAGCACATGAAGTGTCAGATGCAGAAAATATTTAAATAGTTTGCCAGGTTTTGTGTGTGTGTGTGTGTGTGTGTGTGTGTGTGTGTGTGTGTGTGTGTGTGTGACTGAAACAGAATGCTTAGTCGCAGGCGGATGATAGATCCTTTACTCACTGTAATTGGACTGAACTGTTCATTGATTGACCCACTGTCACAGCTGACCTTTGCATTCACCAACAGCCGCACTCAGATCAGCAGGCACAAGACCTAACAGGTCTAATAAAGCTGACCATGCTGTGTACCTGGTGCAATCAGGAGACAAGCTCATCAGATGAAGAAGGCACTCAGCTTTCTGAACAGCGGGCAGACTGAACATCAGCTCATCTGTTCTCATGTGGATCTTGGGTTCAGTCATAATGTTAATGAGCACAAAGAGGATGAATGAGGCCGAATCTACAGTAAGAACCCACTAAGACGAATTTTTAACATTTCCTTCTATTGTGCACACTTAAAATCAACACAGCCCCTTAACATTAGTCAAACTAAACCTTCACCGTTCAACAACCCGTGCAGATGGATGTGCTTCGCTCGTGCTTGTGGATTTCAACACAAATTAATGACAGACTGCAATGAGGTTTTAGAGTCACGCTGCTGCTACCTCAGAGTATTGACTGACATGCAGTACAGAGCTCATAACACTCTCTCATCTTTCACTGTCAGACGAAAACCCCAGCAGCAAGTGGAACACCACCAGCTCTGTGTACACTGCCATTTTTACATAATCCACCACTTACTGTACGTATATGAGAAGGGTGGAGAATAGGAGATACCGTGTGGCATGCTGAAAGACTAACAGTTCATTGTCAGCTGTTGAAATGGGGGCTGATTGTGTGAAGTTGCAAACTCGCATTGTTATCAGCAGAAGCTCTGTGCAGTGTTAATGCACCTCACTAAGCGTTTTAGATATGAAATAGCGCGCCTAACACACACACACACACACACACACACGCACACTATGGTTACGCATTGCAAAGGGAGTGATATATGCGCTCCTCAATGCTGCATTCGACGTGTGTAGAATTACAACACCTTCATGCATTTGGGGACAAAATCGTGTGCTTCTCAACCCTTGTTCCACTTGTTCAACATTTACTTTTTAACACAGCTCCTTATATCGTGTTTATATAACAGAGCAACACACATGCAAAGCAATATAACCATTACAAATGCTTTTTTTTTTTTTTTCGTCGAATACGGTAGAAATCTGGTTTAAAGGAAAGTGAGCGGATTTACAGAAATGCGCAAAGAATAAGGGTTCCATGTGCAGCCGTGTGGAGCATGCACAAGGCGCGGTGGCGAAGATCCTCTGCGCAAAACTATTCATCACTCTCATCATCCTCAGCATCACCTGCCAACTTTGGAGCACTGAGTCGCCAAACTTCATCTCCCATCACCGGAACACTGCAGCCACGACTGAGAAATCAGTCACGCAGAAAAGGTAGAGAAAGAGAGAAAAAGAGAGAGAGAGAAAGAGAGAGAGAGGGAGAAAAAAACAGTGTTACCTTTATGGTTTTGGAGGATTGACACTTCACTTGGGAAACGGTGGCTGTTTGGTTCATGTTTGCAATCAAAGCTCGATCCAAAAGACGCAGTCTGAGCCGGACTTTCAGCGAGTCGAGATTCACTAATCCACTCAGTCCACAAGTAGCAGCAAATAAAGCATGTGCAGCAAGCAGCAGCAGCAAGCAGCAGCAGCAGCCTCTCCTCAGGTCTTTCTCTGCGATCCGGCTGTAGTGCGTGGGGAATCAGATGCGTAATGTGCTCAGCTGGATCTCTGTGCTCCACTCTCCCCACTATCTCCCCCTCTGTGATATATATGTATATATATATGCGCACCTGTAGGGCACAGCCCAGCAACACAAACATTTACATACGCATAAAGATCTTTAAGTTTGCATTAACAACATAGATCAAACATATATTAATGACTGACTGGTTTGCAACAGATTGCCTAAAGGATCTACATTTAAATCAATGGTAATCACCTGTCACTCGCTCTACTAACACCCAAGTCCTTCTGAGATTAACTAACGCTTCCAGATACACCAGCTTTCCTCCTGGTAATGACCAGTCCTGAAGCCCATCAAGCTGAGGTCTGTTTATGCAGATTCTGTAAACACAGATGCACACACTCACCGTCTGTGTTGTCACACTGCAAAATCACTAGTTTTGAAGAAGAACACCCACACTGTTTACTGAAGTGAACCAAATGAACACTAAAGGAGTTAATACAATAGAGATGTTTTGCTGTACACATGCTACGAGATAATTTTAACACCAGAGACAGCTCTGTACTTGCTGTTTGAAATGAAACACACCACACTTCTGAAGTGCTGCCATACAGCAAAGCTAATGGGGACCAAAGGGATTTGAGAGATGATACAGAAGCCCTGCGTCTAAGGCTGTATACGGTGGGTGGCTTTGAGCAGTGGATCGAATCCAACTCTGAACACTCATCGAGAGAGATACGCTAACTCTGACCACTCAACCAGAGAGACATGGTAACTCTGACCACTCAACCAGAGAGACATGGTAACTCTGATCACTCAGCCAGATAGACACTATAACTCTGAATATTCAGCCAGAGAACTACACACTCTGAACATTCAGNCAGCCAGAGAGACACACTAACTCTGAACATACAGCCAGAGAGACACACTAACTCTGAACATACAGCCAGAGAGACACACTAACTCTGAACATTCAGCCAGAGAGACACACTAACTCTGAACATTCAGCCAGAGAGACACACTAACTCTGAACATACAGCCAGAGAGACACACTAACTCTGAACATACAGCCAGAGAGACACACTAACTCTGAACATACAACAAGAGAGACACACTAACTCTGAACATTCAGCCAGAGAGACACACTAACTCTGAACATACAGCAAGAGAGACACACTAACTCTGAACATACAGCCAGAGAGGCACACTAACTCAGAACATTCAGCCAGAGACACACACTAACTCTGAACATACAGCCAGAGAGACACACTAACTCTGAATTTTCAGCCAGAGAGAAACACTAACTCTGAACATTCAGCCAGAGAGACACACTAACTCTGAATATTTGATCATAGAGGCACACTAACTCTGAATATTTGATCATAGAGGCACACTAACTCTGAATATTTGATCATAGAGGCACACTAACTCTGAATATTTGATCAGAGAGACACACTAATTCTGAATATTTGATCAGAGAGACACACTAGCCCTGAACATTCAGCCAGAGAGACACACTAACTAATAACACAGCCAGAGGGACTCTGTAACTCTGAAGAATCAGCCACAGTAGCACAGTAACTCTGAAGTAACTCAGCCAGAAACCGTGATGGAAAAAAATGTAAGACAATATATTACCATCCAGGATACTGGACTGTATAACATGTTGACAGTATATTGTAAATACAGTCCCCTCTGAAGGTATTGGAACAGCAAGGCCAATTCTTTTGCTTTTGATATGCACTGAAGACATTTGGGTTTAAGATCAAAAGATGACTATGGGACTATAGATCATTATTTCAGCTTTCATTTCCTGATGTTTACATCTAGATGTGTAAACAACTTAGAACATGTCACCTTTGGTTGCAGAACATCCTATTTTTAGGTTAGCAAAAGTATAAGAACAGAGAGTCTTAAATTAAATTAAAGTAAATAACCCTTTATATTTGGTTGCATATCCTTTGCTTGCAATAACTGCATCAAGTCAGCAACCCACTGACAAAACTGTTGCATTCTTCTTTTTTGTGATGCTTTTCCAGGCTTGTACCACAGCTTCTTTCAGCTGTTTGTTTGTTTTGGGGTGTTTCTCCTTTCAGTCTCTTCTTCAGTAGGTGAAATACAATTGCGTTAAGGACTGGTGATTGACTTTGTCAGTCTAAAACCTTCCACTTTTTTTCCCCCAATGAAGTCATTTGTTATATTGGCAGTGTTTGTGGGTGCTCCATTGTCTTGCTGCATGATGAAGCTCCTCCCAATTAGATTGGATGCATGTATTTGTATATTGGCAGACAGAATGTTTCTGTAGATTTCTGTTTATTCTGCTGCTACTATTATGAGTTACATCATCAATAAAGATTATTGAGCCCATTCCAGGAGCAGCCATGCAAGCCCAAGCCATGACACTACCTCCACCATGCTTGACTGATGAAACTATATGTTTTGGATCATGAACAGATCGTTTCTTTCTCCACACTTTGGCCTTTCCATCACTTTGGTAGAGGTTAATATTTGTTCCAGAACTTTTGTGG
>CM074949.1:18108952-18149935 GCA_037577455.1 Pangasius macronema
GATCAGCTGATGACCAGCCTGTTTGAGTTTAAATGCAGTTTTCAATAAATTGCCTACTCCCTATTTTTTGTCTCTTGGTCTTGTTTCTTCTTTTGGCATTTTGAAGAAGTTCTTACAACCTGGTTACAATCCACCAGTGCCAAGTGTGAATACTTGGAATATTTTCCCTGGTCTTAAGATTTTGATCAGGAGTGTATATGAAAGTCTTAAAACTGACTGTTATATTTTCCCCTGGTGGTGTGTGTAGCGGCGCGGAAGCAGCGTGTGAGGTTCAGTAATGTGATGGAAGTACGTGAACTTCCTCACTCTCAGGCTTTAGAAGCCAAACTGTCTCGCATGTCTCATGCTGCCACCTCACTTAGGATTATGGGAAAACTTGGCATCAGTGCTGTGGCCAAAATCAGCTTCTTCTTCTGTTTTGTGGTGAGATCTCACACACACATGCACACACACAAAGTGCAATCTCTCTCTCTCTCTCTCTCTCTCTCTCTCTCTCTCTCTCTCTCTCTTCCTCAAATTCTATTACCTTGCTGGCATGAATTGTACTTAACAACTGTTGCCAAAGAATTATGTGGAATAAAGGAAACAAAAAAGTAATAATAGGGGTGATGATTGTTGTTCCTTCTTCGGCTGCTCCCGTAAGGGGATGCCGCAGCAGATCATTGGTCCGCATATTTGACTTGGCACAGTTTTTACGCCGGATGCCCTTCCTGACGCAACCTTCCCCAATTTTTTAATTTTTTTGAGAATGCACTGTCTTCACCAAGGGACCGGCCCGATGCCGCCACTCTCGTGGCTCCGGATTGGTGATCACGAGGTCCCTGGGTTATTATCATTTGATGCTATACGTAAAAAACGAAAAAAAGGGGCACAGTTAAACAGAAATAATAAAGCATGTATATATTTACTATGTACACACAGAGAATTATCTTCACAAGATTCAGTTCTGTGAAAATGTATTTGCCCCTTCCAGATTTCCTCTGTTTTTTATTTTTGTCATACTAAATGGTTTCAGATCCTCATACACAAAATGTAATATAAGACAAGAAGACCATGAGGAGGAACAAAACACGATTTTGACATTTGTAAATCAATCAATCTCTCTCTCTCTCTCTCTCTCTCTCTCTCTCTCTCTCTCTCTCACTCTCTCAGTGGTTCCTGGCTAATCTGGCCTATCAGGAGGCTCTGACAGACACTGTCCACCGATAGCATTTGTAGCACAGGAGGTGGAGTCCACTCGGCAAATATGATTTTCCTGATTTCCGATTTTTCTATAAAAGGCCTAGAGTTGGAGCTGAGCTTCCACATCATTTGATCAGTTATCTGTAAATATGTGCATCCTTGCGTAAATGGATTGCTCCATATGTGTGTTGTGGTATTTGTTGGTTTTAGGCCTCTTCACTTTGATCTTGGCCTCCATATTTCCCAGCAATAGCAGTGATCGCTTCACACTTTCCAAACTGCTTGCTGTTATTCTCAGGTCAGTTCAACATTACTCTAAATTACTCAAAGTTATATATTCCTTGTATCCTCATCGGTGGGGTAATTTGTGTTTTTCTTTCTTTTGTTAGCATGGTGGGAGTGGCTGTGGTCAGTTTCTCGGGGATGGACAGTTCTGGTGGAAAAGGCACTGTTGGTAACCATTAAACCAGCTCTGATCACTCATACCGATACAGAGCTCAGTGTTAGGGTGAAGATGTATTATACTGGTTTATTGTTTAAATGGTTATTTAAAGCTGCAGTATAAAACCTAGTATTAAAGACCTCCCTGGTGGAAATATATTATTGGAAGCAAATTGTGAAAAAAACATTTTGTAAGGTGATGATTTCCAAGTCAGCACACAGTGAGTATTATTTAGTTTACTTTAATAAAATTTACGTATTTAGAGCCAAAGGTTGTAAAAACAACGCCAAATAAATAATCTCACAAAAAGTATTTCTATAAATTATGCATAAAATTAATATATAAGAACTAATAAAGATGCATGGACATGTCTTTCTATGTAAAGAATTTGTTACACTTAATCCTATATGTGTTTTCTTCATTTTTTCGTTTCACTTTTTTGTTCTTTGTCTTCTTCTATTCATTGGAATAAAACAGAACAGGTCATGCTGCTATAGGAACATAATCAGCAACAAGGTGGTGGTGGGATACAAAGCGGGAGGTGAAGGCATCCCAAAGTTGATTATTTTCCTCTAACAGCACATCTTGGAATGTCATAACACTTTGGAGCATTTTGTCTTCTTATATCAAGGCCAGCATAGCCAGTGTAGTTTGCCAACAGTTATATTGTTTTATTAATCAAAGAATAACAAATTGTACTTTTTATCAGTTTGGACTTACGTTTAATGTTGTGGACCGTCTGCAAACAAGTTAGTTCCTGTTGTCACTTCACAGGATATAAACTGTTCCCTCACCAGCCTTTTATTTCTCTCTCTTGGAGCTTAGACTGTTACAAAGCTCACCCGAGACTTCTTCAATAAATGTTAAATAAATGTCTCCTTACAAATAACCTCTCCTTATCATTTACACACTTTTAATTGTTCATTAGCTGCTTATTAATAGAACAGACAGAAAGTCATTCAGTTCCCTGTGAACTACACTCCTGGACAAAAAAAGATTAAGCTTTTAATGGTCTTAACCACAAATCATTGGTCAGGAAATTAGCAAGAATTACACAAATAGATGCAGGAAGTTAGTATGAGAGCTTTTTCCTTTGACTTCTTTAAATGTTTAAGCCTTGTGGCCCTTGATGAGCTTCAGCAGGTTTGGCAGATAACCCAATAATGACTAAACCTTTAGAAAAGAAAAACATCCCAGATCTATAAAAACCTTTTGAAACATGTGGGACTGTAAACGATCAAACTCAAAACGTAGTTTGTAAAATTAGTAGTACTATTTACCTTTGAGCACAAGAAGACTATATAAGTGAATGTCCCTGTTTCTGGCTTTTCCCCAAACAGCTCACTGCAGCAAAAGTAAACGATGGTGGCACACATTTGTTCAATCCTTGCTAATTATCTGACCAATTCTGACCATTAAAAGCCTAATATTTGCTATTTTTGCCCAGGAGTGTAGTTGTGCATTAATATGAACATATGAACCTGTGATTTGAATTACAGCCAACTGTAAAAACACTACTGTCAGAGTTGTTATAGAAACCTAACACATCAACACCTTCTGATAGATTTGAGAATCCAACAGTTTTGCAGTATAAGTAGTGTTAAATTATGTATAAAAAATGAACAGTGATTAAATGTTAAAACCTGCCAGAAGGTGACTGATGTTTTAGTGACCCTGTGGTTTTGGTGTAGGCTCTCTCTGGTCACTGCTGGGCGCGATCCTATACGCTGTTTACATCGTAATGCTAAAGAGAAAAGTTGACCGAGAAGAGAAGCTTGATATCCCAATGTTCTTCGGTGAGTAGATTATACTAACCCATAATCTAACACACTCATAAATGCTAAAGAGAAAAGTTGACCGAGAGGAGAAGCTTGATATCCCAATGTTCTTCGGTGAGTAGGTTATACTAACCCATAATCTAACACACCCATAACCTCACGCTCCTAGTAATCCTAGTAATGTCCATGTTCTGGGTTCTTTATGTGTCTGTGTATGTGTGTGTAGGCTTCGTGGGCTTGTTTAGCCTGCTGCTGTTATGGCCTGGCTTCGTGCTGCTGCACTACTCTGGTTTGGAGCTGTTCGAGATGCCTAACAGGATGGTAATCAGCTACATCCTCATCAACGGCCTGATTGGGACTGTGCTCTCGGAGTTCCTCTGGTTATGGTATGTGATGTTATATAGTGGAATAATGGTGGCTGCACTTGTCTTAGGTTTGTGTGGAGGAGTAAGCACATGCTGTAAGGATTACATGTCCTCACATGGGAACGGAGACAGTGATACTGTAGGAACCATTTTTTGGGGAATGCTAGAAGAAAGTCCTTTTCACAAACAGGACCAAGATAAAAGCTTTTTTTTTTTTTTTGGACAATACTACAGTTCAGCCTAGTGCAAAGGTGAGATATATAGCGAAATTATACAACAGTTATGTAGCTCCAGTCCATTAATTTCACTGGACAAGCGGCGTTCAAAGCGTGCTGGTATTTAGTATAACACACTGGTACATTTCACTGTTTGTATCACTCTGCTTGTCTTGTGTTCACTACAAATCTAGCAATAGTTCATTACACTGAAACCATTACTACACTTACTGTGGGCTGTCAGTCTGTGTGTTGCATGGCAACACGCAACTCTCAATCCCGCTGTGGCTTCTTTGGGAAAATCTTTCATCGATGGAGCAAAAATAAACAATGTTTGTCCATATTGTGTCTGAAATGTCAGTTACTCAATATGAATTTCTTGTATATAGAAAATGAATATCATGCTCTCAGTTGATCAGCACAGCTGAGATTCTGCGCTCTTGCTCGTGTGACCTTGCTTAAATATCTTTTCATGAAACACACTATAGAGCACTGTGCAAAAGTCTTAGATATCCTGTTTTTTTAGTACAAACTTTCTTATAGATTTTTATTTTAGGACTTCTACATTATCGAGTCACTACAAAAACATTTTAGATTTCCAAACATTAGTTTTCCAGCATAAAATGAAATGTTATGGAAAAATGTTTGCGTATTATATACAAGACCACTTTTCAGACAAAAAACATAATGAAGGCTGCTGGGTTTTGGTGCAAAAATAAGAAGCAAGTGGGACAGTCAAAGTCTCATTTCTTTATAAAACTGCACAAATTGTAGCAGAATGTACCTAAAATTTTTTAAAGCGAAGGGTCGTCACACCAAGTATTGACTTTGTTTTATTTATCATTGTTTACTGCTCTTTGTAGTAATTTTTTAATGTAGAAGCATTTAAGGCGTCCAAATGCGTCTTTCTCTACAGCATTTCTTTGCATGTGCCTGTGTTTTTTTTAAACAGTACTTCATATTACACATGCTTGCATAACAGCAGTTCCTTATTAAAAATATCTGAACAAAACTAGTTTTGGTTATACTCTCCAAAAAAGGCACTTAATTCATCACAGTATTGATAATATGTTGTATTATATCACAGCACTGCTGAATTCTCGGTTTTGCAAGGGAAAACAAAGGTTTATATTAACACACTCGTTGTGTAGTTACAGCTAACAGAGGGCTGTCATTGGCAGGTGGATGTTAAAAATGTGTAATTGATGAGATGGAATTTCTGTAAGGAGACATTTATTTAACATTTGCTGCAGGAGGTAAAGTTGCTTTTTTACATTTTCTGACATGGGAGAGTCTTCAGGACAGAGGACATAGTGGTTACAGCTTCTCAGGTACAGGACGAACTGTTTTAGCTTTCTTATTAACTTCAAAAGAGAGAAGAAAAGAGAGGTTGGTGAGGGAATGGTGTACACTATATGGCCACATGTGTGTAGACACCTGACCATCACACCCTTATGTGCTTTTTGAACATCCCATTCCACATTTAGTCTCCTTTTGCTGTTATAATAACCTCCACTCTTCTGGGAAGGCTTTCCACTCGATTTTGCAGTATAACTGTGGGGATTTACGATCATTCAGCCCCAACAGCATTAGACAGGTCAGGCACTGATGTCAGGTGACAACTGTGTGCTTTAACTTTGTGGCAAGTGTTTGGTGAAGACCCACATATGGGTGTGATGGTCAGGTGCACACAAACTTTTAGTCATTTAGTGTGTATGATATAATTGTTATAATGTTGTAAAATCATGTTTTATTCTTTACATATTGCTCTGCCCTAGCTTAGGTCATGGTTTACATATAGAATTGTAGGATGCAAACAAGAGCTTATATACAAATATAGGTCTCAGTAGTAATATTACATTTTAAATGAGCATATAGTATTTATGCTTGTGTTTTTACAGGGGCTGTTTTCTCACTTCATCTCTAATTGGGACACTGGCTCTGAGTTTGACGATTCCACTGTCCATCCTGACTGATATATGCTTGCAGAAGGTGAGGTGATTAAACCGGTGTAAATGGGGTGTGTGTGGGTGTGTGTGTGTGTGTGTGTGTGTGTGTGTGTGTGTGTGTGTGTGTGTGTTGGGATTTTTTTTTTTTTGCAGCAAATTGGATTTTAAATGAAACCGAATACAGGGAGGGTAAAATGTCAGCTTTAAGCGGAGGGTATTTGCATTCAGACTGGGCAAACCATGTAGGAATTGTGGCTATTTTTAATCTAATGAATAGAGTACAAGCAACAAAAATTGCTGACTGTACTATATATTCTCAGCTCTGCAAACAGTGTAACCTAAACTCTGTGTGTGTGCGTGCATTCCCAGGCGAGTTTCTCCTGGTTATTCTTTGCCGGAGCAGTTCCAGTTTTTCTCTCCTTCTTCCTGACTGCACTCCTGAGCCACTACAATAACTGGGACCCGGCGATGGTAGCGCTGCGGAGAGTTTTCTCCTTTATCTGCCGCAAGCACCGGATTCACAGGTGGGGATTCCTCACTGAAAGCAGAAGTTTAGCATTAGTTTGGACTCTAATACTAATACTACAGTTGTATGCAAAAGTTTGGACACCCCTCACCAAATTACATATTTTGTTTAATTTTTTTTTTTTTTAAGTATAGCACTTTTAACAATCAATGTTACAAAACATTTTGAAAAGCAAGTGAAAAGAAATAAACACAAACCAAGCAGCAAACTATTTAAACAATATATAAAACAACAAGTGCTATTTATTATATTAAAATTCTGAGATATTGAACTAGAAATATTCTTGGGCTATGCACTTGGGAACTAGAAATATTCTAGGAACAGTGGTTGAAAATTCTTAAAACAAGAACCGACAGACTCCTGGCTGGCTATAAAAAGCATATTTAAGCTTTTTTCCCACAATGTTTGTTTTATGTATTTTTTTTTTAAATAGTTTGCTGCTGGTTTCGTGTTTATTTTTTTTTTTTCACTTCAAAAAATGCTTTGTGACAACATCCATTTCAGACCTATCCAGTGATTTTCCATGATGTTCAAGTCAGGAGACTGTGAGGGCCATTCCAAAAGCTCCAGTTTATGGTAGTCAATTAGTTTATGGTGGATTTTGAGGTGTGTTTCGGATCACTGTGCTGTTATAGAAGCCAGACTGTTGTTGTCAGACTCACTGTGTAACATTTGCTTCCAGATTTTGGATAGGGGTCATTTAGACAGGGGTGCCCAAACTTTTGCATACAACTGTAATAAACGGTCTAAGTAATTGAACGTGTATATTTTAACTGAAGCCTATGTTCTAGTATTCTTTATATGGCTAATTACAGAGGTCCAGGTTCAAGATTGTTTGTTTCACAGCCAGTCCGAACTTGACAGCATCTAATTTCAGAAGCTCTGATGTGAACCGGTCCATTGTGCTTTGACAGGATGTTTTCAGGCTTCGCTGTTGTTTTTTATTCATGCTTTCTTTTAGTTGCCATGCTTTGACAGCTCCTACCTGCCTTTCAGACTTCTATTGTGTTTGAGAGGCATATTACTTTTTAGCAATTCTACATGGCTTCCATGTGTTTGTACGGTTGGTGAAATTGAATCCAGTATTCTACGCTGAATCCGAACATGACCCAAGGTGACAGCAGGATTAGGAATATAAGACCAGTGTTTAAAAGGCTTGGAATGTAGGCCTTCCTCATGTTCTTCACAAGCTGTAAACCAAAAATCCTGATGGCTCATCATATTTCCTCTGTTCTTGAAAAGCTTAAAGATAGTATGCCTTGATTTATTACTCAGGTTGCTGTGTTTTGTTTTTTTTTTTAAACATTTGGTATTTTCCCTTAGCATGGAGTTGTCTTAATCTTAGCATTGAATGCTGATGTAAAGGGGAAAAAAGGTTTGCAACCCACAGATGAACTTCAGTAGATCTTTTACAATGGGATGTGTGAATGTATTTTTAGTAATTTGGGGTAAATAAAGTTACTATAAGCAAGGTGAAGGTGCGCCAGTCACCAATCAGTTCGTTCTCTTATGAATAACGTTAAACGAGCCCTTCATTTAGATAATTATATTATTCCTAAATGGCTTGGACCTTTTCTTATACAAGCGTATAGGTCCCTGAGGACATAAAACCAGCCTGTGTACAGCTTTTGCCTATTTGTTTCAGAAAGCAGTCAGGTAAGTGCAGGGGGGAAGAAATGATGAGAGCGGAAAGTGCCTTTTAGTCGCTGAGGTAATATCCCTGTACCACTGGGGGGAATAACTGAGCATAACTGTTTCTTAATCTTAAAATTGTCTTGTGTTGAAAACTAAAACTCCTTAAGGGGATTGATTGCTTTATCATTATGTTATTCTTAATGAGATAAAATATCGCTTGGCCTTACACACACAGTGATAGTGAAATTGTAGTTTAAATCCAGGTATATTTAAAGACAGTGGAATAACTAATAGAACGAATGAAGCCTAACCGTAGTAGCATTTGAGATTCTGTGGCATAGATTCAGAGTTAAATAAAGGTTACATCAGTGTAATGCGTGTTGTACTGTGTGGGTGTTTTGTAGATTAGCAGAGGACAGTGAGCAGTGTGAGAGCCTCATCCCTTTGCAGAGCTCTGCCGTCGATAACCGAGGTTTTTGCTCTTGATTCACGTTTTAAGAGGTAAGCTATGACATTTGTACACACCTACTCTAACAAGAGGCCCAAGCACGGCCAAATCATTGCGCTTCACTTCATGTGGACGTTATCTGATCTCGATTGCCCTAGAATTGATCATTATTTTTCGAGATAACAACATAACGTCTACACCAAACGTAAAAACAATCCAAAGGAACATATTTACTGCCAATAATAAATGGCTGTGAGATTTGAATATTTATTGTTTTATTTAAGATAGATAATAATGCTATATCAAGTGTACAGATGAGACAGATAGTGCTTGTGAAGCCATTTTAAGAAATTCAGTCTTTGGTTTGGACTTGTTGCCATTTTCCCATCTGCTATGTGTCCTAAGACACAGGCATAAACAGGAGCTAAGGAAGTCTTTCTTGAGCACAGATGTTGGTGGTTTGGAGACTGTTTAGTTTGGCTTTATCTAATTCCAAAGCAAGCCAAAGCAAGCATGTGGCCTTGGTAGCACATTACTCCTGAGTATACTGGCCCCATGTTCATTTTATTTTGAATACAAATCAACCGGAATAGCCCTATGAGTATAATGTGAGGCATACTGCTTCTCTACTGGGTATGTGTGTGTGTGTGTGTGTGTGTGTGTGTGTGTGTGTGTGTGTGTGTGTGTGTGTGTGTGTGTGTGTGTGTGCATGCTAAATTGTCAGAGAGAAAATATGAATAACATGCCTCAGCTTGAATCACCACCCACCAAGGCAGATGTACACACACTGACATCAGTCTGCTGTTCTCATTGTTCCACTAGTAATATTCGAACCTGCATTTTAAAATTCCATTTCTTCACCTTGATTGTTTCTCAGAGAAAGGTAACCAAAGTAAAACCTCTTCATACAGGAACAGAGAAGCAGCAAATGACAATCTGAAACCTGCCATTGTGCCTCGTATCACTTCTTCCTCCTCCTCACATATACTGAAGACCCTGTGATTGACCAATTTTATCCTCATTTTGTTGGCTGTGATATCTCAGGGCCAGAAACCACGCCCAGGCAGCCAGCTTTCACCGGCCATGATGGATGATCCAGACACAATGACTGACTTTCCAATCACAGTATCACATACCGAGCTCTTCGCAAGCAAAATTGGATTGTGATCAGCAGAGTCTGAGATCTTGCATTGACACATGTTGTGCGTGTGTGTGTTCATCACTATATCACTATATGTCCAGTTTGTATTATTAAATTAATACAGGTTATACACACTACATAATTATTGTTAAGCTGATTGATATACATGCAGATTTGCTGGATTCAAATCACCATTTCTCCCATGAAGTACAAATAGCCTATTATCTTTTTAATCTTTGTACTGTAGATAGTGTCTAGATGTCAAGGTCCTAGTAAAACCTGCATGATGTATTTCACCATTCAAACGAGACACTAAAACCATGCGACATGGTAATTAATATTTTGTGTTTATGAATTACCATTACCATGTAAATAGCTTTATGTGTATTTGGTATGAATTACCAAATACAATCCAAATCCAAGTAAATACTATTGAGCATATGTGTCGTGTATTCTCCTCTCCTGTTTTTTTTTTATTTTCTTCTTTTCTTTAGATGTCCACTTTCGGGACAAGACAGGACGAGAAACATTAAGACTAAAATATGTCTGGTGTCACTGGTGCTATGCGACATTCGTCACTTCTTCAGTCAGGTTTTGAGAAATCAGACTGGCTCATTGGTAAGTGGTGTAAGAGTTAGTCTGTTGTTAACTCACCAGGTCATGCTTTAAAGGAATACTTAAGCTTTTTTCAAAATGAGTTCACAAAGAGTATGTGGACACACAAAATCTCTAGAAAAGTTTAGCCTTGATAAAGCAAAAACACTAGGTTCTCGTCTGTTTATAGCTTATACACCGGTACACTATACAAGGAGAACGCCCAGATAAGAATTTATGTGGCTGTTTCCCAATGCGCACGCAAATATCATACTTGTTTAAAGTGCAGCAAAACAACAGTGGAAGAGAGCAAAAGGATGGGGAAATTGGTTATTTGCTTGATATTTGGGGAATTGATTAAAGAAAAAAACCTACTGAATCTGTAGTGTTTGAAACAATTGCGTATGTGAGGCGTTTTGGGAGACAGGAGCATTCATGTTAAAGACAGATATTAAGATCCGACTTTACTGTCATTGTGCAGAGTACAAGCACAGAGCCAATGAAATGCACTATTTCACATATCCCAGCTTGCTAGGAAGCTGGGGTCAGACATGATACAGTGCACCTGGAGCAGATGTGGTTAAGGGCCTTGCTCACGTGCCCAACAGCAGCCGCTTGACAGTGCTGGGGCTTGAACCCTCCGATCTTCTGATCAGTAACCCACAGCCTTAACTGTTCAGCCACCACTGCCTGCGGGATGCTTGTGGTTACAAATAAAGAGAAAAGAAAAGATGATGCTGGAACTTTTGTCTGGTGTNGTTCTAACGAAACATATGAAGATGACTGCCTGAAGAAAACAATCAAATTTCCCAACTCATTTATGATCTGGGATTGCATGTCAGGTAAAGGACCAAGGGAGGTGGCAGTCATTACCTCAGCAGTCAATGCACAGGAGTACACTGAAATTCTGGACACTTCAAGAGAAACAGAACTGATCTGCATGAAATTGGAATTAAACTTGTAATGTGAATGTAGCCAAAAGCAGACAAGAGTTTCAAAGTGTTTCCCAGCACAGTAAATACATTTAATTGAAACTCCGTTATAATGGAAGTCTAAGGCCAGTGGTTGAATCATGTAACTATACAACACAAATTCAAAGCTAAAGCCATTACACTCTAACAGTCAAGGTCTTAGGATAAAACAGATATTAAAAAAAGTAATACTAAAACTGTTCTCATCTACTCTAATTTCTAACTTTGCAGTGCTGGAGCAATGCAGTGAAAATTTCATTCTGTTTATTTACACTTTCGCAACACATTTGAGGTATCCATGCATAATTCGAGGTCCCGTCTCTGAAAAGACAAATTATACACGTTAAAGCTTCATTTATAAATACTTTTGAGTAAAGAATGAAAACATTCTACAAAAAATATTTGGTTCGCATAAACATTTGCTGTTAACCCAGCCATACTTCTCCTATTGCAGGCTAAAGGTCTTAAAATGCTTATCTGTGGTAATCCATATGATAGACGTGCGGTACATACAGATTAGGCCGAAATCACTGGAGTTAACGTTCGAGAATGTGCAGTGAAGGCTTGGCCCATGGGTAGGATGTTACTACTCTGATTAAAAAAAAAACAACAACTACTAAGAGATCAAGAATCAAATTTCAAGAGAAAAGACACAGGTGGAAAAAGTGGATTTTGCTAAATTATTAAGCCCTTAAACTTTTTCCTATTAGTTCCACTGTATTTACTGAATAATTTGTAGGAGTTGCTTAATAATATAACTGAAAATAGTCTAGTGCTTGAAATGAAAGGAAATCAATCAACCTCTCAATGGTCAATTATTCAAGTAAATTATCCTGATCAACTTTTAGGCTAATCTATTGGCCGTATTATGCACTAAATTGGTCAAAACAAATAAAACTGGATGTGCCCTGTGAAAGTGCTTGGAAAGAAGAATTGTACAGAATGGAATGAACCTGATTATAAATCGGTTCTTTGAAGAAGAAAAAAAAAAGGCAGAAACCCTGGATGCTTCTGCTGGCGCAGTTTCTGGGTGGAACCCTGCAGCCTTTGGCTCATCCTAATGCAGGGAATAAACTGAAGACTGACACAAAGCTCTGCCACAGATTCTGACAGATACTAGCTCACAATGTGTCAGTACAGCTTGTGCAATGGCTTATCTCTGTTTTTATAGCACTTTTAGATATGTGCCTTTAGATATTCAGCACTGAGCCCTTATGCTAGCAGACATAATGTAGATGGCTTTACGAGCTGTTTACTTACTGAGCTGTTTATAACCACACTGCAGATACCTTTATTCAAAATATTACCTTTAATATATAACCCATAATTTACATGTACTGAAGACAATTTTACGTTATTTAAAAAGAACAATGGCAGTGAACTAAACAGTGCTGTGATTCACAGCATTTATTACTTTGAAAGAAATATCTTGAAATGTGTACATTACATGTTAATCCTCAACATTGCAGTATGACAGCTAGGAATATTTTATAGGATTAGAGGATGAGGAAAATAAGCCACTGCAATTACTACAAGGCCTCTTTGCTCACTGTTCAGCCTGTATAAGCATTTTTAGTTCAATCTGTGTAATCAAGGAATAAGTAAGGAATAAACATAATGGGGTGTGATGTTTTAGGAGAGTAATCACTCATCATAATAATAATTATAGGAAAATAAAATGACTAAATCCAAAGTTTTTTATTCTTCTAATACCACAGCAATTTGACAACATTACCACTTTTTTTTATTTATCAGAGAACAACACATTGTAGTTTTTATCCTTTTATAATAACATTTAATCTTGTGGCACGTCTGTCAAACAAGTTATTTCCTGTTATCACTTAGTCGTTTCCTTACCAGCCCCTTTTTCTTCTCTCTATTAAAGTTCATAAGACAAAAATACCTCAGAATGCAAAGACCTCCATCCTGAAGACTTTCCTGTGTCAAAAACTTCAAAGTACAGCTTTACCTTTGAGTGTTACAAAGCACTGATAATAGAAACTTCTTCCAAAAATGTTTATGTGGATCATCAAACTTAAATCCCTGTGCAACATGGTACTGGAGAGAATGATAACATAGTAGAGTAAGTGCATTAATATAAATCTGTCCAAACTGCTGTTATAGAAAATTAATCAACATCTTCTGAGCAATCACAATCAAGACTTCGACTGAGAACTTTTTTACGTGAATTATCATTCTTTATGTCACAACTCTCCCAAAAATCCAGTTGGCTCATTTTTATGATTATGAGTTGGTGTGTAGTAATGATAGCATACTCATACATTCACATGCGTACATGAATCTCGCATATGGTGGGAAAAAGGCAGTTGACTTTGTCTTCATTTCTTAAAGAGATGGGGCAGAACAAGAGTCTAGAAAAATAAGCATTTCTGGTTCTGAAACTTGTTAGCCCATCACTCACAAAATTCAGCCCTGGGCTGTATGTGCGTTTTTAGATTTGTAAAGCAAAGTCATTCGGGCAATTAGGCAACTTGTACCTAATAAAGTGGGTTTTTTTTGTTGTAGCAGAATTCATGCTGTTTTATTAATTTTTTTGTATAAAGGAATTAATTTACTTTTGTAATACTCAGTGTTCTGAGCAAAACGTTTATTGTGAGGTTGAGCACACATTTTGAAGCTTAGCACACGTTCACATTGCAGTTGACTCCTCCAGTCCTCCCACATCATCGCTAAGACGTAAAACCTCATAGTACAACGGTAATCATACCTAGACTGTTAGCCCTAAGCGTATGACTGTACAGCACTGTTGTGTCTGCATGTTCCATGATCTTTTCTCTCCCTGTCCACTTACTGAATCATCTCTTGTTTTACAAATTCAGCACGGAGCATGACTTACTGACTAGGAGCATGCTCGATTAAGAAATAATCGAATCAATGAAACACTTTCTTCATCATGTGTTTAGTTAATACGTGAGCAGTACAATATTGTCCTCAAACAATTGCCTTCCAAAATCTTAGATTATATCTGTAATGTAAGCATGGGCTAAAGATATAAGAATGGACATACAAATACAGAAATGCAAAATGTCATCTCTGGTTTCTGGATATATGTTTCCTTTTGAATAACCAGTCAGCGGTGCTATAACAATTATACCTCCTTGATCATACACATGAACCTTGAGCCACATATACCACAAATACTATATACAGGGGAATTATGCCACACTTCCTTTTTGTGCGATGAGATGTGAATAAACCGTCTTTGCCATGGCAACACCATTTAAGATATCAAACATTCCTTTGCAATTTAGCATCTTGGATATCTTGACATCATTCTGACCAATTTTGGTTTGAATATGATGAACCCTGTACGAGGTGTTTTTAAAAGTTTGGTACCTGTTAAAACCCACAGAATCCAAAATGGCTGACTTCCTGTTGGGCAGAAATAATGGATGTGATGGAGAAATATGTGATGGAGAAAGAAGACCCATATGCCTACCAAATTTGGTGTGTAGGTGAAACTAGATTCCCACAATTAAGAAAAAATGTCACATGCCACGCCCTTGTCCAAGCTTTAGCCAGACCTTCATAGCCAGCATTTCTGATGCATGTGCCAAGTCTCATGAGTTTTTCCCAAGCGCCACAAAAATGCAAAAATGACTGAACAACCCCTTTAGGGTTCTAGATTTAAGCTGTATTTCTATGAGTGTATGCTCCACTGACATGTCTTGTCAGGAATGAGCTATAGAAAGGGCTGATTGTGATTCTGAGTTCTAGGATATGAGGTGTGACATTTTTACCCTTGCTTTGGGCAGATGTACTGAATCTGATGATTGTAAACCTGAATCTGAAGAAAGAACATGGCCAATGTGCATTTTTATCTTTCTTAAACTTCAGAAATGAACAAAAGGTTAACAAGGCTCATTTAGGAAAACAAACAGTAGAGTGTTTCCTGATTCCAGTTCAGTTAGATATTTCATCCATATTGGACACATTCAGATTGCTGCTCTCGTCCTGTTTACTTTAGTCAGCTTGAGTCAGTGGTGGAGCTTATCAGGTTTGTCCTGGAGTGCTAGGCTCTGCTGAGACATGTTTGGGAAACTTTACATGACTAATGAGAGCTTTACCGTGTGTTGCTTTAACAACTAAAATGGTTACTTGAGAAATCGGTGTATGATTCTATAGGGAAAAAGGATATGTGATATGAAAATGAGAATTTTTTAAACTTCCTATCTGATCACAATGGTCTGGACATTCTTCTGAGGTAAACAGGGAGCATGTGACTCATAGCTCCAGCTCCTGCAGAGGATCTGTGATTGTAAAGCGAGGGCCAGTCTACTTAGCTCATTCTGATTAGCACACATCTACACACACACACACACCCTCTGCCTCTGAGTTAAAATGTAATCATTAACTCAGATGGCCTCAGAGGGAGAAAGAGAAGCACTGCTTACTTGAACAAAACCAAGCCGAAACTACATACAAATGTCCAGGAAGAACCTCCAGCCAGAGAAGGAAGGACGCCGTGAATCTGGTGCTTCTCTGGTGGAGAACCAATGAGTTGGACCAGCTGACTCAGGAGTGCTGGACTGGTCAGGTAAGAGAATGCTACTCTAGGCTTAAGGTAGAAGGTAGAATTTAATACACCTTAACGTGTGAGACTCTAAATTGGCTTTTCATTCCTTATAGGAACTTCAGCATGGTTCCAGCAGGAGTTTGATGATTAATAGTGCTGATATCAGTGTAGTGTTCCTGGAAAGATAAGGCTATCTGGGCTAAAGTCAACAGGGTGGATCGGAACAGAGAGCGTGAGGATATGGCTGAACAGGAAAGTGAGCGAGACTGGCGAAAGCTGGAGATGAGTTTCGAAGTGAAGGTCTTCCTCACCGTACTCTATAGCCTTATTCTCATCCTGGGAATCGTAGGAAACAGCATCACTATTCACGTGACACAGGTGCTTCAGAGAAACGGGTACTTACAGAAGAATGTTACTGATCATATGGTGAGCCTGGCCTGCTCTGATTTGCTGGTGCTGCTGATTGGCATGCCCGTGGAACTCTATAGTGCAGTCTGGTTCCCCTTTAGTTCTGCTTCTGGAAACGTGTCCTGTAAGATCTATAACTTCCTGTTTGAAGCGTGCAGCTATGCCACCATTCTGAATGTAACCACTCTGAGTTTTGAACGCTACATGGCTATATGCCATCCGTTTCGCTACAAAACGTTGGCACATGCCCGCACTGCTCACCTCATCCTTGCCGCATGGCTCACCTCCGTCCTTGTCGCTGTGCCACTGCTAATTACAACTGGAACACAAGGTCATGTGGTGGAGCCAGGAGAAGCGCCGGCACAGAATCTGACCTTCTGCACCAACCTGCAGGAGTACTGGGGAATGTATTGCAGCAGCGTGTTCTCAGCTTTCATCCTCTACCTGCTGGTCCTTGGCAGCGTGGCTTTCATGTGCAGGAGCATGATTGTTGTCCTCAGGGCACCCATGATTACTACGGACACTTCAGGCACTAGTGTGCCTAAACATGAGAGTGCCAGAGTCAAACAATCCCGCAAGCAAACCATCATCTTCCTAGGTAACTCACTGCATTTGCACAACAGATTGATTACACACAGCACGATGAAGCCCGAAGTAGAAACGTAGCAGACATGTATTTCTTTTCATTAGCAACCATAAGATTTAAAACAGACATGACTTATAATGATGCATCCTGGCTCAATTATTTTTCTATTGCGTATTATTGTGTAACTATTCTAATATTAGTTACACAATAGAAATAAAAATAAGCATTTCCAGCCTAAGGTTGGGTCTACATAAAGCCATGCTCACTGCCTCATAGTGAAGGTCAAGGTGAGTTAAGGAAAAAACTCAGAGTGAAGTTTTTTTGCCATACACAGATATTCATATCTACAGAATTAGAGATTAAAGGTTTAATTATAGATTTCTTTGACTAAGACAGTGTACAGACTATTATCTGTCACTGATATACAGTTGAGGGCAAAAGTTTGCACACCCCCTTAGGACCAAATTTTGAAGACAAAGAACTTTACTTTTCTTTTTTTTTTTCCACATTTATTATGTTTCATAGATGGTCTCTAATTATTCCAACTCACAAATATGCTAAAATGATATATGGCAAGGTATTAATGCTGAAAAAAAATGACACCAATTCAAACTTTTCATTTTCCTTTTCAGACATTATTTAAACATTTCAAATCGGTTATGAAAACCAAAAGCAAGATATCTTTTTTTTTCTCTTGATTTTGCCTTTGGACTGTTGTCTTGTTACAATCAATTTTAATTTGAAACTTCTTGAAATTGTATTTTGTGTGGATAAATTGTAAAATATAAGTACACTGGGTTCCTGAGTGGAGCAACAGAAAAGCCTCCGCCCTATTGTTGGGAAATTGCACACTTTAATCCGAGTGTAGCCAGGAACCAAGGGAGTAAAACTGGCCATGCTGTTTGGATGGGAGGGACAGCATATTCTCTCTCCCCTATCTCAATCACAGCATAACTAGACTGCCATGGGTATATGTGAGCTCATGTATGTGGAAGAGGGCACATACACAAGCAGCAGTTCGAAAAGATGCAGTTGGCTGGCTTCACGTGTCTCGCAGGAAGCATGTGTTAGGCTTCATACTCCCAGGTTGGTTGCTGCTGTATGATAGAAGAGAGCTGGCTGGTGGGTGGGAAAAAGCAAGTGACCAAACTGGGGAGAAAAGTTGGGGGGGGGGGTCCCCTTATTCACACAGAAATAAGGGGGGGGTGTACAAACTTATGCAATCAGCATCAAATCTCTTGGACACTGGGAGAGCAGATTAAATAATTTGCATCAGACCTGTCCTGTACAATATACTTAGTGCACCTTACACACCGTTTCTCTCTCTTTTCCTTTGGACTGTTTTATTTACATGAATGCTTAAATGTACTGAATATTCATACGTGGTTCCATGTGTTTTGGGGAATATATCCTTAATCATTTGTACTTATGTGTTTGTGTGTGGGTGTTTTCCTTAGTGCTTATCGTGTGTGCACTGTTCGTGTGCTGGATGCCAAACCAGGTGCAACGCATAATGACAGCAGCCATACCCAAGGATAAATGGAATATGAGTTACCTGATGTCATACGTCAGATTGCACCGTGTAGCTGACACCTTCTTCTACCTGAGCTCTGTGCTGAACCCTCTGCTCTACAATCTCTCATCACGCCAGTTTCGCACAGCCTTCCTCCAGACGTTGTGCTGCCGTCTCTCTGTCCAGCACGTTAACAAGAGAACAGTGGAGACCAGCAAAGCCTCCCACGCCTCTAGCCATTCACTGCGTCCGCTGCTGTGTAAAAAATCTCAGCACAGGGGCACGCAGCCTTCCAGCACAGATGCTGAAACTCTGACCCACAGTGCAGAGAGCAGCTCTGGTGTTCAGATCTTAAACACACCTCCAGCCGTCTTATCAGAGACAGAAACGTGAGTCATGTCAAGCCTTCTACTCCGCTAAACCCTACTCAGCACCCTAGATCTCTTTAATGGCCACTTTTTAGACACATCTAACTTGTTGGTCCACCTTGAAGATGAACTTATAGACAATCCTTATGATGCGATCACAGGATTGCTGTTGGCTGAATATTTCTGGGCGGTGGACTGTTTCTCAGCTCAGCAGTGACTCATATGATATACAGATACTAACACAACACACACCACCATGTCACTGCTGTGCTGAGAATGATTCACCATGACATAATATCTGGCCAGTGGTAGTCCTATAGTGGTCCTTTTCCACTCATGAACGGGTTAAATGCAGGGTTTGCGCACTATACAAAGCAGCAGATGGGCTACACTCAGTCATTTTAAATGTCCAAACTTAGCTATGTGGTAGATTTACCAGACAAAATGACCAATAAGTGTAGATACAACGTTGGTGCTACTTATAAACTGGAAACTCAGTGTAGATTTTCCCTTTCCATGCAGAAGATTCTCATTACCCGCTATGAATTAATAGGCAACACTTTATATTAAGGTTCCCTAATGACTAACATTCTTTACTGCAATACTTAACGTGAACCTTAACATTAATAAATCCTAAATAATGTTAAGTACTTTACCAAATGTATTAACTGACAATTGTTTAAATGTTAATGGAGTACATCTGCACTGACTGCATCTTTATTCAATCCATGACTAAAAATATGTCCACATAAAAGAGCAAAAATTAAATTACACCATGTTCCTAAATGAAACCTCTGGTCTCTAGATGACCTCCAGGGTTAGCGGTTGGATTCCTGCCTCTCCCCTGTGTGCGCGGAGTTTGCATGTTCTCCCTGTGCTTCAGGGGTTTCCTCCAGGTGCTCCGGTTTCCTCCCCAGTCCAAAGACATGCGTTGTAGGCTGATTGGCGTTTCCAAATTGTCCGTAGTGTGTGTGTGTGTGTGTGTGATTGTGCCAAGTTCTGGGTTGGCACCCCGTCCAGGGTGTCCCCCGCCTTGTGCCCCGAGTCCACTGGGATAGGCTCCAGGCTCCCCGCACCCCTGTGTAGGATAAGCGGTAGAGAAAATGGATGGATGGTCTCCAGATGTAAATATTGGAACTTGTTATTCAGCCTCAGCTCTGAATTTTGCCTGTTAAATAACTGCAAAAAAAAAAAAAAAAGTTCACTGAGGTGTTGGCTCATATTGCTCATTGTGGGCTTCATTTTAGGCATTGATGGGAAAACCTTTGTGTAATGCAACAGGTGTTGAATATTTGACTTATCAGGTATATTTTTTAATTAAAAACCATAATCATTTAATAGAAGTGTTAGGTACTTTGTTAATGTTGCGTATTAACAACATTAATAGCGTCTAAACGCTGACGTACATGGTTTGTTCATGTTAAGTTTCATGTTACTTGAGTGAACCTTAATTTAAAGTTTTACCAGTTAATGAAGTAGAACTTTGATATCATGACAAAAGTCCAGTCTAAACCTAGCGAAGACATTCAAACTGTTTGTAGACATCAGGGCTGTACAATATATCATTTGTTAACCATAATAGACACAAATTTGAAACGAGCACTATCATTGTGTTTTTATCTCAGAGGTACAAGACACATTTTCTGTTGGTGTGTTGATAAATTCTGTCATTGGCATCAATTTAAGAAAAAAATCCAGGCCAGTCTTTCTCTTCGCCAGGTTGCTTTAATAAATTGCTGGCACATTGTGATAGCAGTGTGTATTATAGCAATGCAATATTTGTGGCCATATTGTGCAGCCGTAACAGACATCATTACACCTACACATATTCCAATATATGGTATATATCACTAAACATACTTTTACACAGTTGCCTGAGAGATTCTCCACTTTGGTGAATAAAGTGCATTTTGATGTACTGCAGTATTGACTGTTTTTGAATGTTTTATTTATTTTCCCATCATCTCTCAAAACTTTATACGTTTTCGTTTTCTCTTTTGTTAAAGCTCCAATAAGATGCACTATAACTGACTCATTAACCTGCCCTGGAGCACAGTAAATACACCTATTGACTGCTTAAACAAATATATTATTGTATTAGTCAATATTTTCTGTTGCACTACACATAACGTCTCCATTTATGATTGCTTATTCGGACTATTTTATGACTCTGGAGAAAGAGAGCTATGCATGTGACCTCGGAAAGCCTAAGACATGCTGCATAATACATACTGGAATATATTAAAAAGCCATGATTGTCATTTTTTTACAGCAAAAATAAAAAGGATCAGATAATGCAAATTTTGTTGTTGTTATTTGAAAATAAAGCTGTTTTATTCTTAAATATTTGCAAGTCGTCGTCCCCCCTTTTTTTAAAGATACAGTTGTGATTGTTACTGAAAAGGTCATTACTTTTATCAAACCCATGGGGACAACTTAGTTCTTTCACATGCCATAACTTTAAGAATTTCATCCCAAGAGATTTGATCTGGAATTTCAGAAATGTGCAGATGAATGTGTGTTACAGTTTACAGTATTTGAAATTAGGTTGGAAATGCAGGCCTGAATACAGTGAAATAGCTGACCTTCCTTCCTATAGTGTATTGTGTGCGGATCATATTTGGTAGTAATAAAAATACGAAGCCAGGTTGATGGTCTAGAGCTACTGAAAAAAGGATAAAAAAAAAACCACTACTACAATCTGAAACACATTTAACACCCATTTACTGGTCGTTTTAATAACCCGTACACCTGCTTATTCATGCAATTATCCAATCAGCCAATCATGTGGCAGCAGCACAATGCATAAAATCAGGAGTCAAGAGTTTCAGTTAATGTTCACATCAGATGTCAGAATGGGGAAAAGTGGCAGTGATATCAGTGACTTTGACCTTGGCGTGATTGTTGGTGCCAGACAGGATGGTCTGAGTATATCAGAAACTGCTGAGGTCTTGAGATTTTCATACACAACAGTCTCTACAGTTTAAACGGAATGGCGTGGCGGTTCTGTCGGCGGAAACGCCTTGTTGATGAGAGGTCAGAAGAAAATGGCCAGACTGGATCAAGCTCACAGGAAGGCTACGATAACTCAAATAACCACTCTTTACAACTGTGGTGGCAAAAAAAAAACCGCAGTAATGCTTAACTCACCAAATCTAGAGAACTTGTACATGAAAATCCCAGGACCTCAGCAGTTTCTGCAATACTCAAACCAGCCCATCTGGCACCAACAACCATACCACCATACCATGGGCACTGAGTCACAGACATTTCCCCTGTTCTGATGTCTGATGTGAACATTAACTGAAACTCTTGACCTGTATCTGTATGATTTGATGAATTGCTCTGCTGACACATGGATGGCTGTTTGGATAACTGCATGAATGATCCTAATATAGTGGCCAGTGAGTGAACTGTAGTAATACCCCCAACCCCCCTCCCCCCTTTTTTCCCCAGCAGCTCTAATCTAGACCACCAACTGGAGTTAATTTACTAAGCAAATGCAGTTAATGATCATGAACACCAGAGGGCGCACTGTCCACTAAAACAGGCTGAACACCTACTACTTCTGTACTGGTTTCAAATGTGGTTTCTTTTCAAAAAAGACAATAGTGTGCATGTCTTATATATATACAATACAATATAATATAATAATTTAACAATGTTGCAAATGAGAAATATTAAATATCTAAGTAACCAATCCTTTTAAAGTTCTGCCAACGGAATAATCCACTTTGTGAGGCTTTTAAACCCCCACAGCCTGAGACTGACCTTTACAACACGCTTACTGAATTTATTTTACTGTATCTTTTGTCTCATATGTAGCAATATTACTAAAGAGAGGTGCTAATACTCCGTCTAGACTCCCCTGTGCGGGCCTAGCGAGCTGTACTGCTGAACAACTGAAGCACACAGCAGACAGACAGCAGACAGACGGAGAGGGAGGAGGGGTGAAGCCTGTTCTAAGCCTGTTCGAGTCTGGACATTTTGGAGTCGACTCCGGTGTCGATTCAATGTGTTCGAACTGATAGAGTCGATTTCCAGAATCGGTTCCGAACAATAAAAACACATCATGGCTGATAGCATGAACGACCAGGGTTCTTGGCACATTTATTAATTCCATGTAATGCTACTTAGTTAGTTAATGTGTAGTTTGGGGAGATAAGGTGAGTTAAAAAAATATTTTGCTGGTTAATAGGGGATAAACCTATACACGATTCAACTTATCTGGGTAAAGTAGTCTTAACATTTTACTTTGTTTAAAAGTAGCCTTGAGGTCCTTAGCATTGTAGTTAGATTTTCTATGGTGTGAAAAGACTCATTGGTCAGAATCTCTTCCTCTCTTTCTCATTTTAAACCTGAAACCTGAAACTTGAACTTGAGCTGAATCAGTTTTTTGAACTGAAATAGATCTATGAGCTTTGGAGTCGATTCTCTTGTGATCGGCGAACCGACTCTTTGTTTTTAAAGAATCGACTCGCGTCTTCGGTGAATAGAAACACTGCGAGTTCTTCAGCATGCGCCCGCGTGCGTGAACAGGAGAACTTGGCGAGAGGTCGCGCGCGTACGGCGGAGACTCGCAACAACAACCCGTGCAAAGCAGCTCCGCGGTATCTAACCGAGTCCTAACCGCGACTTCGCTTCTCCACAGTGCTCGTGCGTGTTTACACGGTTAAGAATCTCATTTCACCGTTAAACGTCCCGGTTTTTTTTCTTGTTATTATTTTTTTTGGATTAGAGTCTAACGCGGAAACATTTGGACGAATTTTCCCTCCTGAGAAGTCGCTCTCGCTGGAGGAGATTTTCCCCCGACGGTGGTGGAGCTCGACGACGACGCCGGCGGTGGCTGAGTGTGTGTGTGTGTTTTTTTTTTTTTTTTTCTTTTTTCATTTTTATTTTTTTGACAGATAAGTTAAATTTCCTTGCGGCGGCTGTGTTTCAATTCATCTTCCGAGCGCGAATGAGAAAGTAGAGCAGGCTGCCAGGTGTTGGAGGTGCTCTAGCTCCCGGAGCTAGCTAACTAACCGACATGGACTGTCACGACGGTCGGCAGCGCAGAACTGACCCACTACTGAGAGCTAGCTAGTCAAATTAGCTAGCCAACTTTAGTCTGCTTAGCCAGCGAGCTACATTGTAGCTACAGAGAGATATTTGTGACGGCGACATTCCAGCTAAGTTACTAGCCAAGTTACGAGGACGCAATGCCCGTCAGTCACAGAGCGAGCTGGCTAATACTGACACAGCACCAGTGCGAGACTGGGGAGCTAGCGAGCTAGCTAGGCGGATCGATTAACTTGCCGAAGCTAACGAACTTAACGCTGCGTGCAGGGACTCAAGCGTCAACAGCGAGCAGAAGCTGTGTGGAAATCATGTACTGTCCGTCCACACTGGTGTGCCAAGACTCCGGTGTTGGACTGTTTCATCCTCGCGTATGAACTCGGATACTCGCCTGGGTGAAAGAGGAGGCATATAATCAGCTGGGAGCTGTGGGAGCTGTGGGAGCTGTGGGAGCTGTGGGCCCTGTGTGTCTGCTGGGGTGGAAACATGACCGTGCGCGGCCGGCTGTGGGTCCTGACTCTGGGGCTTTACGCCGTGCTTCTCCTCAGTGCTGTCGCAGGTGAGGCTTTTCCTGCACTAATATACCATCTGTCCTGTTTACGCACAATGTCTGGGGCCTAAAATGTATTCTGTTTACAACATTAATAAAGACATACTGTTTGTTTACAGCAGACTTACCTGATTCTGACACAAAATTAGACACACAGCTCCATCCACTTTCTCATGTTCTCTATTCCTGGGCCTGTGGCCTAGTTCCCTAAGGTCACTTTCAGTGATTCAGTGAATGTTACACAATACCTGGTAGATATTACTTATCAATCTAGCTTTATTCTTCTAATTATTATTTTTATTATTATTATTAGTAGTAGTAGTAGTAGTATGCGTCTAGTATTTCAAGCCTTGGAAGATTTCACGTCACTTGGTTGTAGTTATACTCAGAGGAACCTGTCAGTTTTACAATTAAAATCAGTTGGTTGTTTCTTTAATCCAAACTCATTTCCTGTTCCTCCGTTTAAGACTAACACACTAAGCTTTATCCTGAACAGTAGTGAGTGGCTTTAAGCCCGAAAGCTGGCCCGGAAAGTATTGATGTGGTGTGGTGATCATAGATTCAGGTACAAGGCAGCATGTGTAGCCCTGCAAGATTCATCACTGAATAACTTTTAAATGCAATCACAATTCTTACACTTCTTCAGCCAGATTTTGTACCCGATGACATCCACGACATCCGACAGCCTGTCTGTTGAGCGAATGAATGAATCATCACATGAATCGTATGAAGATGCCATGAAGGCAGTGTGTTCAGCACTAACCCTCGCCACTCAACACGGGGACTGTTAATGTTATGTAATGGTTATATAATTATTCACTGCAATGTTTCTGCCCACTTGTGAGTAAAGTTTTGATTAACGTGGTCTTTGTGCAATGCGCCATCGACGAGTTAAAGGGCCACGAGTCTGCTTTTCATTAATTTACTCATTCTTTCAGTTCTTTACTCAGAATTTACTGTTCAAGATGCTCGGTTTCTTGTAAAATTTGCTCACGACATGGCTTTCCAGCGTTGTTTCTCCTCAGTTACTTCTGCATACTCCTAGCGTTCTTGAGATGACATGGGGGCAGCGTCTGTGCTCATTGGTCACGGCGAATAAGGGTGATAGTGGAGCTCTGATCTGTGGAATTGTTGCTCAAGTTCATATATATCTATATTTTCACACTGTGTCCAGTATTTCATTTTGGAGCAGACTCAGGCTTGCTTGAGCCTTCAGAAGCAGTCGCTCTAATGCAGTCGTTGCCTAGCCTTGACTTTGATAAGATAAGTGTCTCTCCCTGCAGTGCTACAGGGGGACTGGAGACGATGGAGAAGGGCATCTGTTGGAGAAGAGTCTGTTTCACTGAATTATTTTATTATTTAAGTAGATTCAGAAGACAGAGAAAAGTCACTGTTTATTGTCAGAGGTCAGGCTGTTATGTTTCGTAATGTCTATTCTCTGCTAAAGGTCGTTCATAAGAAGACAGTGGATTGTGAGGCCGATTTGATTTCCGTTTTTTTCTGCAGCTACACTCAGTTAATACAAGTTTTGCAAGCACACTCTAGGGATTTTAACTTTACAGTCTTGGGGAACTGGGCTCTCATCTCGTATTTAGTGGTTATCTTTAAAACCTAGTTTCAGGGACACAAATGCCTAAAAATGAAATCCTAATAAATGTCGGCTTTACATATTAAATAAAAAAAAAAATCTGACCATTAGTTTTAAGTGTTTTTGTTTTGCCTTGTCTGAAAGATATTTTTATAAGTGTCAGATTAATGACTTTTTCATTCCAGTGCATGAGCCAAAAGTCTTGCTTGCGTGTATTTGTTAGAGATTAGCACTTGTTCACTGACAGAAGGCCCACCGGCTGATCTCAAGACAGAAAATAAACTGAATAGTTTTACTTTTGTTGACTTCTAGCAGGGAGAAGAACCAGGTCTGAATGCTCTCCTAGAGCTGGTCGTAATGTTGCCTATCACGTGCAGCCACGGTGCCTTGCTTAAGTTTCGCCAGTTTTCTCGCTCACTGCTGGCTGATGGCACATTAGGAAGCCCAGCACGGATGTGCCACTGCTGTGATTATTCTCCATCACTCTGAGACCAGTGTGCGAGAGCGAGGGAGAGAGCCATTACCCCGTCTCTGACTTGTCGATTCAGCATGAAGCCGCGGCTCCTGTTCGCAGTCTGCTGAGCCCGGCAGCGCTCATTATCCTCTGTGGTGAGGGAAGAGGCCAGCACACATTAGAGCTGTCAGATTTTTCCCAGAAATACCATTCAATAGGCGAAGTTAGAAATGTACCGATAGAGAGACGGCAGGCCAAAACAATTAATCATATTTGAGCGTGTACGTCTTTGCTTAGGGATTAAATTACACAAACTCCTGTATGGTATTCTCTAGAGGTGCATTAGGACTGGGCTCATGTGGGACAAACTGGGAAAAAAAAACAAAAGTCACCAGTTTTTACTTTGTTCATTAACGTGGCAGGGATGTGGGTGCTGCACAGTGTTGTATGATGCATTTACAGTTTCATTCATTCATTTTCAGTAACATTTTTTATTCTGTTGAGCGTGGGATTAAAACACAATCCCACACACACACACACACACACACACACACACACACACACACACACACACACCATGTGTGTATATGGAGTTGGCTGATATGACAAAAAGCCATATGAAACATTTTCCTTATGTGTGATTATGTATAATAGAATATTATATATCAGGAGATAATATTGATATTGTGCTAAATTAAAGATATCCTGGGTCTTGTCAGTCATAACTGAGATACATTTTTGAACCAGATATTGTTCTTTTTCTTTTTTTAAAAGGGTATTGCTGGGCTAAACCGTGGCAGACCTAAATATTGCAATAGATGTAGTGTGTTGCGAAAATGTCCAAATCAGGATATGATATTTTTGCCCATATTGGCCATCCCAATTTAAATAAACATGTATCACAATATTTATATTTGCCAACAGAACTGTGTCATATTTGAACAACTCTGCAGTGAGAATATTAGGTTATTTTTAGTTGTTGTTAATTTTGTAATCTTTTTGCCATGTGGGTGTTCGCAGGAAGCCAAAAACATTAGATTTTATGCCACAGCATGGGTGAATGCTCGGATCTGGTCTGAAGGTGTGCAGTATTCCGGCTGTAGCATGAACGTTACTGTTAATGCACCCGTTCTGACGTGTGATTGTTTCTTTAGTAACAGCTCATACACAGGGACTCGTACAGCGGACACTTCACATAATCTAAGACTAATAATTAACTGAGCTGAAAAATGTGTTTAACAGTGTAAAACCTATAATTGTGACGTGATGTGACATTTTTGGTAGGAGACATTTGTTTAACATTTATGGAAGGAGTCTCTGTTGTAAGTGCTTCGTAATGGTCGCAGTGCTTTTGCAAAGTTTATCAGCACAATAAAGTCTTCAGGACAGGACAGTCTTCAGTTTACACTTTCCGGTTTCCCAGTAAAATGACAAGCTGTGTTCTGAGACCGACAGAGAGAGAGAGAGAGAGAGAGAGAGCAGAGACAGAAAAACCAGCGCGAGGCCGCTGAGGAAATGATTGTTTATTGTAGCTATAACATAAGTGAGAACATGAACTAACTTGTCTTTTGGACATTCCACAACATTAAATCTAACTATAAACCATTCAAACATGTGACGTTTCCTATATTCATAAATAAACACTGTAACTGTTGGCAAATTGCTGTGGTAGAAGCGGAATAACACACTCCAGTCCAAACGATAACGCAAAATAACGCACTTATATGGGACTAGCGGCACATCACACTCCCCAGCGTGGATTATTTTTGTATAACAACGTGGTCTGTCGCATGTTCTTCCATGTGTATGCATCATATAGTAGAATCACAAGGTTTTATTCCACCTTAGCCCATCCCCCTTTTTTTTTTTTTTTTTTGTCCTGTCCCTAAGAAATTATGGTTAAAAATCACGTGACCCTATGTGACGCCATGCACGTTGGTTAAGAATGCCCATACTAGTCTCTTAGACACAGTATGCTCCAGTGATACTTTGGAGTGTGTGGCTGTGTGAAGGCGTTTTCCTGCATCATTCAGAGACTATAGGGTTAAAGGGAAATTACACACAAGGAGTGCTCGGCTGCCCTGTAATTACCGTAATATGCTACATATTTTCTGGGATGAATTGTCATTCCCGTTTGAGTCTTTCTGTGTCTCAGACATGTTTGCTGACTGAAAAATTCAGAAGAATATTGATGCGAATTCAAATTAGGCTAGACTTACTATTTTACTTTGATTCTTTTTTTTTGTGTGGAAAAAGCGTCAACTGTACAAAAAGTCTCAAAGCTGCTTTTTATTCCCGCGTGAGTGCGCGTGCGAGTGCGCACAGGCAGCCTGGAGAAATGTATCCGTCTGTGGGGTAGGGCAGGAAGCAGAGGTTGGGCATTGGCTGCAGGCTCTCACTGCGTCATGCTATGCCGTGTTTTTGATTTGTACTCTGATTGTGCAAAAGAATGCTCAGGTCGCCAGTTCACCGAACCCCGCCGTCTTTCCAGTTTGAAACTCAGCGTGTATGCGTGTGTCTAACGCGTATGCCACTGTTACTGCACGGAACCGAGCTGGCTTGCTGCGTTCTGCTGCGAGTCTGTTGTAGATGTTTGCAGGATTTCTAACATTGTGAAAGCACACTTTAAATTTTCTTTCGTGGCTGTAGGTTGGATCTCCTCTGAGGGCAGTTAAGATAGTCTAATCAGCAGCGAGTGATGGGAGGGGGGGATGTCTGGTGTGTACAGTGTGGCGCTCTGTAGCAGCAGGGTTTAGACTAAACAATGTGTCTCTCCCTGGCTCCATGGCAGGCGGGGTAGAGGCGGGCAGGACTGTGTCTTTGGGTGAGGGGAGGAGGACATTCCCTTGTGTTGACGCTGAGACACGCAAACCATTTCACCAACAGCTGAAAAGACTGAAAAGTCTCCCTGTTTTTCTTTTTTATTCATGAAGCCGTAGACACCCTGTTATCACCTCGCAAACACGTTTCACACGACTGAAAAATGACAACACTATGGAAATGTAAAGTGGCCCTCTTAAAGCACTCAGATTATCTGCTCTTTTGTCTCCTGTTTCGCTCTGTTTTTATTCTCTTTTCTTTCTTTCCTTTCCTTTTTTTTTTTTCTTTTTAAATAAGCTGTCCTTGTTCCTAAGTGCTGTAGTTTTGCCTTGTTTTCCCCCATTGTATGTGAATCTAATACAATTATAGGCAATGCTGCTAATTCCTATAAACATTCGGCCCACACGTTTCTGTAAACACGCTCATGCGTTCTCCCACTCATGCGCATGCTGCCCACTATGAAGTGGTGTCTCTCGGTTTGGCTGGTGGCCACAGTAACTGCATTGCTCGTCTTTCCCAGCTGCCCCTGTCTGCCTTTGTGCTGGGCTTCAGAGGCTCAGATCACTTTACACTCACTGTGACATGAAGAAAAAAACAGATGCCAGGTTAATCTCTCGAGTTGATGATCCGTTGTCATTGGAAGCAGGAAATGCATTTGAACGTGTATATTTCATTTACACGCCTCGTATATTTCCTAAGCTAGCTTTACTCTTGCCAAGGCTGCACCGCTATATTTCTCCATATTTCACTTACTTCTTTCCATGCAGTCCTCTGACGTTATTTTTATGAGGCAGTTTCCTAATCTACGGAAGTACACAGTCAGCCCGGTCCATGTCGGAGATACGGTGGGGGTAAACTGACATTTCAAAATAGGCCTCCAGATAGAGATTAAGCTGCTTTTAGCCCCTGAGAGGAGAGCCGGGCGCACAGGCATGGGAGTTGCATTAGGAAAGCTTGGCAGAGTCGGCAGGTCATGCAGGGGGACGTGAGCCGATCTTTTGCCAGCAGCACCCACATGTCTGGGTGGCGAGAGGCAAGTGCAGAGTAGAGAGCTGGAAGGGGGGCGTATTTGTAAAGGGCTATTTCAAAATTTTGGCATTGCCCTCTGTGGTCAGAGGCTCAGCACTAAAGCCTTTCAGGCTGTGTTTTGCTCTGCCAGCCGCAGTTGCCTGACTGATCACAGCCAGTGGAACAACTGACTAAAGCGCAAACCTGTAGCCATGTTAAATTCCCATGATCTGGTTTTAGTTGCAGATCAAAAGTGGGAAAGGAGCAGGAGTAGCAATTTTTTTGGCATGTTGTTTTCTTGAACAGAGACCGGTTTGTCTTGAGAAGGTGTTTGCACTAAAGTAGACTTGTAACCTCTGCTAAAGTGTGTGTTAATCCTTTGGGCTCAATCAGGCCATTGTCTATGTTTTGGCTGTGTGTTATTGTTTTGACAGGACTGCACTTGTTTTGGTTGGAATAGCACTTTGCTAGCACAGGTTTCCTTTAAAAATGGTTTAATGCAAAAAACAAAAAATCCAGTTGCATTGATCATCACCTGCACTGCAACCACTTTACCTACTTTTGTTGCTAATTAGCATTTTTTTTTAAATTTATTCTTATTTTCTCAGTTTATTGCAGAACTGTGTTCTCTGTGCATCGGTCATGTCTGTGATTTGTTGTTCATTGTACTGCTGCAACCAAACAATTTCCTGCAGGGGTCAATAAATCTATCTGTCGATCTATTGAGCGATGGTTTTAAAAACACGCCCGTCTGTCTCGCTCACTCACTGTGTTTTATGTCTACCAAGTGGATTAGAAGCAGAAGAGGCCCTATTTTTCATCAGTTCATCCAACCAAAGCTATTCAGCAGATTCCTGATTTGTCTAGGAGGTCATTGCCAAATTCCTGTTGTTTTTTTTTTTTTTGAGTTGTTCAGCTTTAGTTTTGAGATATTTAACTGGTTCATGTATTCTTTCATCCTGATATTCGTGCAGTAAGTTTAGCTTGTTGTCTGTGTTTGTCTTCTCTCTGCCCTGTATATTAAGGAATGTGGTGCTGCTGTTGAAGTATCAAGGTTTTTGAAGCTGCTAATTAGCTGAAGGGTGCACAGGAGCGTGGTTGGTTAGTGTCTCCCTCTCAGTAACAGTTGGGAAAAAGAGCCAGTCGCCTAGTTACACTCCAGCCAACCGTGGGTTTTTATGTAATGGAAGCTTCTCTGAGCAGGTTCCCATAGTGACAGCAAAGGAGCTGTAAAAGGGTGTGGCTGCTTTTCACGAGATGGAAGAGATTGTTGGTGTTAATTCTGCTCTTTCCTTTCTCCATACAAAACCCTCTTGCATGTCAACTTGGAAAACCTGTTGGTGCATGTTCAGCAAGTTTTTAACACCCCAGTGCACATTTATAAGCCACTTGACCCTTTGTGGTGATAAGCTTGGGCTTCTTCCTAGCTTGCAGTAGATAAAGTCTGAGGATTGCTGGTCTGAGTGGTTAGACTAGCTCTGAACAAGGAGAACAAGACACTCTCTGGCCAGCACAGATCGGTGCACATGTCAATATCAGCATCAGCATTCTGTACATGTCTGGCAGTAGGATCTGTATGTTCAAGGCCATTTTTTTTCCCATGCAGAGGTAGTCCTGGACTTTCACAGACTGACCAGCGTTCAATTATGCAGCTTTCTCTTGTAGTGGCTGATGTTGGGATTTGGATAACGCAAGATGGACATAGATTAATGTTAAAGACAGAGCCAGCAGCATGCGGCCCGATTGGGGAGGTGAGGTTATAAATGTAGATTAGTCTCAGTCCGGTCCTGTTAACTGACTCTCAGAGATGATGCTTATGTGTAAAAGTGCTGTTTTATTTTGGGCTGAATTTTCAGGGGATGCATTTCTGGCCTCACTCAAAATGAGAAACACACTTGGATGTCTTTTACACTTAAGACTCTACAAAGCAAACATGTTGCTTCCAGACTTCCGAAAAAGGCCTTTCCTGAGGGCTTTTACTCGGAGAGGTATGTTATAAAAGACTCACAGCTGGCATTTTCTTTGATGAGCAGTAGCAGCCAGCCCTGTATCTGCTCCTTTTCTCTGCACCTCCTGCAGAGCTGACAGCTTCGGAGCTCAGCCTCCTCATCCAGAACAGCGTGGTGTCTGAGGAGCTATAGGCTCCGTGTCGTAGTGCTGTGCATCAGCACCTCGAGGCTCAGCCTCGCATTTCTACCCTACGCTTTCTAACTCCTGCATTATCTTGCGTCAAAGCTGTGGCGAATCCTCACCTGTTCATCACGGGTGGACGACTCACCAGCCCCGGGACAAACAGATTTCGTCCTAGTAATTAACCCGGAAAAAACACACATCTGATTGACTTCAGCGAGACGTAACTGTTTACATTTAATGCACTTTCACAGTGGTGTGGCGTACCTCAAGGCTGTAACTATAGTGCCTACGCTACACGCATTGATCACGTTGGAATATGGATGTCAGTACAATGATTTTTACTAGGCGGATTAATTTGCTGACGAAACGGAGAAAAATAAAGTGCAACGTAAATCCAGATTTTTGTCATCAGTTTACCTCAAGGTTAAACATGTCTAGAGAAACTGAAGACGCTTGCCAGAGTCAAATAAAATCTTCATGCAAATTGGCTAACTTTTTTTTTTTTTTTTTTTTTTTTTTTTTGTCCATTGCTTCATGATCATATACTTTCTTCCCCCCTTTAGTCTGTGTTAATGCACTTGCTGACTAGCTTACTATTCATTGTTACAGTATGTTGGCTACAGCTTTTATTTTTGGCCTAGTTGGTTAGGTTTTGATGCTTTAAAAAAATATATGGGACTGGGCACACCACAGCTTTTACTTGCTCGTTGAGGTAGCTAATTTATGATTTTTCCACCCATGGTCATGTTTTACGGCTTTTGTGCTTTGAGCATTTTGCCATTGTTGTGGAAAAAAACGTAATGTAAAAGTCAAGAATTTGACTTTTAGATTATTGGATTACGACAATATTTACTTGCAATAGCACATTTCAGTCTTAAGGTCATGTCAGTACTTGACATCTTAGTTATTTCTGCAAGTCTGGCAGCTCTTGTTCTGCCCCCTGACTTACAAATTTAAATTTGTCTGTGAAAGTGTAATGATGCTCTATTGTAAGGGATCTGGCTTCGCCCCATGCTTAATGAGAAACAGTGTTCAAACACTGTACTGTGCTCATAATACCCGTATCTATAGACGTAATGCTTTATGATGTGTTTGGAAATACCTTACGACTGCATGTCCACTGAGGTTTCCGAGTGGGCCTTTCTTTCTTTCTCTCTTTCTCTCTTTCTTTCTGTTTTCCCTTCAGAGTATCTCTCAGGTGTCTTGGAAGCGAGCCTGTTATTTTGGTTGGATAAATTTAATCTCATTTGAGCTCAGTACCTATATACTGAGATCAACACGATTCATGCTTTTCTCTTTTCATCTCTGTGTATTTTGTTCCCTTCATAAACTGGGTTGTCATCCCTGCTTGGTGCTTTGCATCTCTTTTATTATTCAAGTGATTGTCTCTGTGTCTCTGTGTGTGCTTTGTGTGACCAATAAACAGTGTATATTTAAATACGCTGTCTGGTGTGTGTTTGCTTATTGCCATATGTTTGTTCTGTGTGTGTGTGTGTGTGTGTGATTTGCAGCTTTTAGTGAGCTGTGCGACAGTAAGAGACTGTAGTTCCTGTCTGCTGGGCAGACACACCAGCCAATTGTTTTTTTTTGTTGTTTTTTTTTCCTCTGCCTTTTTTTTTTGTCCTCTATCCCCCTCTCCTTTTTGTTCTTTTTCATGTCCCGAATGGCGTCGGCAGTGCTGAAGGGAGTCTACAAATACTCATTAGCGCATTACTGAAGTTTGGAGTCCTGCCAGCAAGTCCATGCAGCCTTCCTTGAGAACTTGGTGAGGGGTGGAGAGGATTGAGGGAGCGAGGTGGGGACTCACAGGGTGGGAGGAGAGAGGCAGAGAAATAACTTTTTACCCAAATCCTCTTCAGGGATTGTCAGTATGTAGATCTATTCCTTACCAAGTCAGTATGAATAATGCTGGATAAAGCCCCTATCTGGTGTATTGAAAGGCTGACAAACATTGTGTGAGTGTGTGAGTGAGAGTGAGTGTTTGAGTGAGAGTGAGTGTGTGTGTGAGTGAGAGTGAGTGTGTGTGTGTGAGTGAGTGAGAGTGTGTGTGAGTGAGTGAGAGTGTGTGTGAGTGAGTGAGAGTGTGTGTGAGTGAGTGAGAGTGTGTGTGAGTGTGTGTGAGTGAGTGAGTGTGTGAGTGAGAGTGTGTGAGTGAGAGTGTGTGAGTGAGAGTGAGTGAGTGTGTGTGTGTGAGAGAGTGTGTGTGTGTGTGTGTGTGTGTGAGAGAGAGAGAGTGTGTGTGTGTGTGTGTGTGTATGAATGAGAGTGAGTGAGTGAGAGTGAGTGTGTGTGTGTGTGAGAGCGTGAGGTACAGGCATGGGGTTTGCTGCTGTCATGAAGCCCTGCAGGTAATTGGATTCAGCAGCGTCAATCAGGAGGAGAAGGGCAGCCGCTTGCCATGGAGCTCAAATTTCAGTCCATAAAGCTAGAGAGCATGCTCAGCACCAGCTTCCTCTCTCTTCTACTGCACACTTATTCTCTGCCAATGCAAGCTGTGTGGGAAGGAAAAAAAACTGGACTTTTTTCCATTAACCGAAGGCTCATCTCAGTTTTGTATGGGTCTGGTCACTTAATTAAATCTTGATGGATGTTAAAATCCTCATGGAATGAATCTAAAACAGCTGCATATGTAAGCTTGCCTTAACAACTGTTTTGGTTGCAGCACTGTTTCTAGCCACTCGCTCACATTTAGGAAACGCTTTATCCAGGGCAGGGTTGTGGTGAATCCGGGGCCTATCCCGGGAACACTAGGGGTGAGGAGGGAATACACCCTGGATCGGGTGAATTATATTTTTACAAATTCATCGGATGAATTTACATAAATCTAAAACATTGAGTTTATTAGGTGACCGTCACTTTGAGTGTGGCGTTAATCTACCTGCGTTGTTTTTATGTAGGAGTATAGAAGCTCATCCTCAGTAGTAGTGTGGATGAAGGGCTCTTTGCTACAAAACCGCATGCTCGAAGGCTATTCTGTCGTCATTTTATGTTGAGGTGTACCCTGTCTGGTTTCATTGTAATCCGATGCTGCCTTTTGTCATAATTACACCTCGCAATGCGTATGTACTACTGGAACGCCTTCCTCCATGCCGAAGCTCCTTATTCAGCGACTGTTTGCTGCTTGTGGTTTTTGGTCTGCCTTGAGATCTTTTTGTAGGCCTTTCAAATCTTTTACTAGCACCGGTGGGAGTTGCAGGAGGATTTAGGGGAAAGGAAGGCGATCTTTGATCTATTTCTGTGACATGGCTCACAATGCGGGTATAGAAAACATGATCCTGGAACAGCTCGACTCTGACATTGTTACTATAGACCCAGATCATTTCTGCATGGCGTCCCTTTCTCACATGCGTTTGATGAGTGCACATCGTCTAACTGCGGTTGGAAAGTGAGGTGAACCCCTCCCCCCCTTTTTTTCCCCCTCCTGTCTTGTGCGTATCCAGTTCTAATCTTTGCTTTAGACTGTGATCTGCAGGCATTCACACGGCAAACATGGCCTCCAGTTCTCTGACCCTGCCATCACAGGAAGAGAAGTAAAACGAGATAGCCTTACGAGGTGGTGAAGGGGGGAGAGATTTAGTGATGTATTGCACATGAATAAGTGCATTTGCTCTGAAATGTGTAAATAACTAGGCATACCTTTTTTGCAGCCTGACATGACGCAGGTTTCGCAGAGCTTTTGTTTTGCACCAGAAACTGTTGTTTTGGTACACAGTGGCCTTGAGACTCTGAACACAAGAAGTTAGAGACAAGCTGGGTTCAAGCTAATACCAGATCTGGCCAGCAGTATAGATAAGCTGTGTGTGACAAACTACACAACCAAGGTGATATAATTAAAAAAAACAAATGAACACAGAACAATAATGTAACATCCACTATTTTAAATAAGCTAGGACAGTGTTATAGATGTAAAATTCTTCCATGGCGGGTCTTCCACTGTCAGTGTTCATCTGACCTGTCTTTGAAGGGGGCAGTCATGGCCTAATGGTTCGAGAGTCAGACTTGGAACCCGAAGGTCGTGGGTTCGAGTCTCGGGTCCGGCAGGGATTGTAGGTGGGGGGAGTGAATGACCAGCGCTCTGTGCCGCCCTCACGACTGATGTGAGACCATTGATTGAGCCAGAATGGTTGTGTTCACGGTGTGTGTGTTCACTACTGTGTGTGTTAAATGGGTTGGGTTAAATGCAGAGCACAAATTCCGAGTATGGGTCACGATAGTTGGCCACACGTCACTTCACTCACTCACTCAATACAGTCTTTTTTCTCATTTAATAGATGTTGTTCTGGTGTTAATGGTGTAGTGTATTGCTTCCTCTTGCAATTCCTAACTTGAAGGAAAAAGGCAAGCTGACAACCTGTCAAAATCTAGCTTTTCCAGCCGGAGGTAAAATGCTTCGCTGGTAGTTTTGCCTGGATTATGTTGAAAGTTATCTAATGGCAGCCAAGAAAAGTAGGCTCCAGTACCAGTACCATACACTGTGTGGACACCTGACCATCGCGTTCATGTGCGCTTTTTGAACATCCCATCCCAGATTTAATACCCTTCTGCTGTTATAATAACCGTCACTCTTCTGAGAAGGGAATCACTAGATTTTGGAGCGTGGCTGTGGGAATTTGTCCATTCAGCCACAAGAGCATTAGTAATGATTTCTTTTAATCAAGTTTTTCAACTGAGAGTTGCCGCAAGCGGTGCATATCAAGATTACAAATTCACAAGCGAGCATTTTAAGATTGATCAGTTTTCTCGGCTGAATAATTTTTCAGTTGCTACTGCAGTGGACACAGCCATGAATAAGCAGTCATAAAGGCCAGTCAGGTATTCTCAGTAGAGCAAGATAGACAGATTGGTGAACGTATGGAGAGATGGAGGGATGGTGATCTGTCTCCAGATGGAGGAATATGGCTGGCTGAGAGAGCAGGTGCTGCTCTCCGTGTGCCTGCGATTCGTACTCTTCAGACCATGTCCATCTCTGGCAGACCTCAAAGCCACACACAGGCAGCTCAGCGTGGAGCATGCAGTCACTGAGCATCAGTCACTGAGCCGCCACAGCGACTGGATGAAGCTCAGCAGATAACACACGGGGCCAAGCCACAGTTCTCCATGAGCACAGACAGAAAGAGAATGCTTTGAAATCTTCATGCCCAAATATTTCCTTTTTTTTTTTTTTTTTTTTTTGCGCCATTTAATAATTTTTAATTAGACAATTATCTTATCACTTGAGGCAGCAAAAAAATTCATCGTCGTTCAAAAAAAAAAAAGTGTCAGTAAGTATATCTTAATTACATCAGATTTATCCCTCTGATATGTTACTGAACGTAGCTTGTTTAAAACTTATTTTCTGCTGTACAGCTTTTTAGCCAGAATAAAAAAATAGGCTTGCGGCTTTCTTGTGGCATGTAGACTGTTTATTTTTCTTATTAATAATATTTTATTATTATGTGGACTGCAGGCTTGACGATGACTGACTGCTTTTTAGAGCAGAGGTAGTCAGGAGCAGTCTGCGGATCAGATACAGACCGAGCACTTGCAGCATGTCGTAGCAGAGCAGGACAACTTCGTCTGAAAAACCTGGCCGTAGTTCAGTGAGTGGAGTTTTCTAAACATGAACCGGCTCGGCTTCTGTAGCAGATCCCCTGTTGTTTTATTTTTTTAATCCAGTCACATGCTTTCATGTAAATGATTTAGCTGAAGGCATCAGACCTGAGACTAGCTCCAGGGCTAGAGATATTAAATCTGAAAGAGGAGCGCTTTCACAGACTTTCATGAAAAATGTTTTTTTTTCTCTCTCTCCATTTTATTTCCATCTCTGGTTTAATTAGCAAACTGAAGTCATGGCTTGTTGAAGAAAAAGTCAACACCAAAAACAGTATGTTGTGACAATGTGTCGTCTGATCTGTTCAGAGTGTGTGGTGCCGAGTGTCGTCATGAAGCGCTACTACGAGACAATATAACCACTTCATATTGTGGTATTTTTAGCCACAAACTAAATAAAGTTGCCTGGTGTCATCATTCGGTCTTATTGCTATTTTACGTAACTGGACCTTTACACATTTTTGTTGAATTCCTGTCTTGGAGTGTTGTCTGCCAAGTGTACGGTGGTGTGACAGCTCCTTCAGGTGACTCAACGCATGAGATGAATGAGTAAAGTGTTTCCTGCTACTCTCACTGATGTCACCGACACGCCGCAGACAGACACAGCTAATCTGTCTCCCTATCTGATTCATTGTCTCTCAACAACTGCACTGGATCTGTGCCAGCCCCAGGAGGAACAAATACTACAAAGGCACATTCAGGTCAATACTTTATAGTTTTGACAGAATTGAAATTTCTGTCTTGTTTTCCTGAATTTGACCAGGAATCTGGGAACAGAATATATATTATAAAAATAGGTATTAAATGTGTATGTGTATAGAATGCACTGCCATGTACACTGTATGCACACAGATATATCCATGGTAACTGTATTTGTATATATGTGTGTGTGTGTGTGTGCGCGCGCATGGGCGCTCACACCAAAGTTGCTCATGAGGAACCATATGTACGTCCTCTTTCACCTAGAGACAGAGACTGGATTGGAGGTGTCGGTTGCCTAGGTGACAAACTGAATGATGGGATGGCTGCACGCTCTGGACACAGGCTTTTATTTTCTGCTCTCTGAATAGCAGCAAGTTCATGTTAACATAAGCCATTGTTCAGCATTCTTAGCATCTGCCTGTCCTGAATAAGCTAATGTGTGTTAAATCTGTTCGGTTGAAATGTCAGTTCCGTTATCACAATTTGAATTTATGTAACGGTACAAATCGAGGCATCTATTATTCACACATTAATGGTCCACTTACGACTGCCTTTTCCTCTTCACTTTAATAATGCATTTCGGAAATATCTCTCACCCCTAAATATGACCTTCCCATGCTCTCTGTTTATATCCCATGGTCAGAGAGCGAGCTTTTTTTTCTCCCTTCAACCTTGACCTATCCAAAGCCCCATAAAACTCTGATGCTCCGTCCGATTTGTCAGAGCGCACTCAGCCATGTAGGTCTTTAGGGTGAGAGAGACTAATGGACTGCAGGCCAAAGTAGTTTAAGGAGCCCACAATGATCAAGCCGAGCCAAGTGTTGGATTAGAGGGAGGGCTTCAGACAGGCTGAGCTGTTTCCTCCATAAATGTTTTGCGACCCCCGACGTCATACTCGGACAGCCACAGTCCAGCTTTCTGGCATTTAGAGAAGAGGATTGCATCAAGGGTGTGAAATTTCAAGGTCCTCTTCTGTGTGCTTGTAGCCATTAAAGAAGATCGATCTGTGCACTGTAAGTACATCGTCGTAGTGTCGCAGTATAGAGTACCTAGTCTGTGTGTGTTTCAGAAATCCTGGTTGAGGATGTTATGCGATTATTCACATGTATTTATAAGCAGGTTTTACATCAGTTTTTTATTTATTTATTTATTTAAAGCATTTATTATTTACTTTATTATTTATTATTTTTTTTTACCGTTTCCAGCATGTTTTACAGAGCTGTTTGGCTAGATTTTGTAATCTCGCCGAGTGATTAATGTCTGACTCGGGAACCTCTGTGTAAACATCGCTGTGGTCTCCAGTGTACCTTTCTCTACAAACACCAGCAAAACCTGATGCTTTATCTCTGTTTCCCCTGCATGGTGGTCTGTGTCAGCAACCCTGAGTCAACTGCAGTTCAACTCTGGCCTTCACCTCAGCCCTGAGGTTAGGTTCATTCTGCAGAAATGACTTGCTGACAAACACACATTAGAGTTGCACAAGAGATTGAAGGTTTGATATGCTTACACATCTCAAAACAATTAGGATCTAGAATATTCAATATCTGTGATCTCTAAAGAGCCCCACAGCAATCTGATGCTGTATTTTATACGTAAGTGAATCAGATTGCTCCGTCACGTCTTCCAAAGCATGCAGCGTCCCTTGAAACTCCTGCGCATGGCATCTCCTTGATGGGGTCTAGCTCAGTGACAGGAAAAATGCAAATGGGAAATTATTTGGCTGAAGACAGCTCATCAGACCAGAGACTAGCTACAGGGCTAGAGAAATTAATTCAGAAAGTGGAGAGTTCTCACAGCTTTGCATAGATTTTACATTTTATTTACACTCCCTGGTCTGATTAGCAACCTAACTGTTCTCAGTGAAAGCAGAACGTTTAAAGAAGCGTGAGTTTATTCTCTCTGTGTCTCATCTCTTCAGTGGTAACGTGAAGCACCACTACAAAAGGAAACCACTTGGCTATCAACTAATCAGTAATGGTTAAGCATTAAAATGTAAAGGATGCAAATGCCAACAGGATTGCAAAAACAAAAGGGCTTGTTATTGTTATTCCTGGCTGAGCGTGGGAATGAGAATACAATCACAAATGGAAGGATTATTATTACTTTTATAGTATAACAGAACCAGACCTGTTTAGATGTAAATGTTTTGGTAGCCATTGTCTTTGTGAATGTTTCTTGTTTGAATGAATTTGAAATGAGCTGAATTTGAATTGTCTCATGTTATTTGTGCTCATAAGGGAAATGCAACAGCAAATGTTGTGTTTTAATTTGCTTTTTTTTCTGATTAGCAGTTGACTAAAGTCTGGAAACCACGAAGTTAGATGCACTGTACAAATGATAAGTGATTTTTTTTTTTTTTTACTGCAAGGTTGAAGAGGTGCTACATCAGCAAGATATGTTTGAAAACATGATGGGAGAGAACA
>CM074949.1:18159273-18169998 GCA_037577455.1 Pangasius macronema
GCCAGGAGACGGGCAGTGATAAACCGGCTGGGAAATGCTATCTCTGTACTGTGTGTGTGTGTGTGTGTGTGTGTGTGCTTTTAGACAATCAGTACGTTAGTGTCTTCCAGTGGAACAGGAATGGAAACTTTCAAATCTTACCTCAGTCATGCCTTTTGGGATAACCAGACTTTAAAATGCTAGAACCTTACCTCTGGTTGAGATGTATGCAAAAGAGAAACTCATTTCAGTTCAGGAGCACTTGTATTTTCCAAACTTTATGTAGGAGAAAATGTCAGAATTTCTTTATGTGAAGGTTTTCTCATGTCAGTGTACACACAATATATTATCATTGTCTATTGTGGAATACTTGCTTATTTTAGTTTTCATCCTGGCGGTGTAGACTTGACTGGCGGTGTAGACTTGACTGGCGGTGTAGACTTGACTGGCGGTGTAGTCTTGACTGGCGGTGTAGACTTGACTGGCGGTGTAGTCTTGACTGACGGTGTAGTCTTGACTGACGGTGTAGTCTTGACTGGCGGTGTAGTCTTGACTGACGGTGTAGTCTTGACTGGCGGTGTAGTCTTGACTGGCGGTGTAGTCTTGACTGACGGTGTAGTCTTGACTGGCGGTGTAGACTTGACTGGTTGGGAAAAAAAGACTTTTAAACATGCTAATAATTTTATTAAGAGGCTAGTCGGAGTGAGTATAAACTGCATTTGAGCCACTGCTGTTGTCTTTGGCTGCATTTACAGATGCAAATATATAGTATTGGTAGAGGAAGGCCAGGTTTTTGCTATACACTGAAAACATTTGGGTTTGAGATCAAAAGATGAATACGAGATGAATTTCAGTTTTCATTTCCTGATATTTATATCTGGATGTATTAAACGACTTGGAACGTGGCACTTTTTGTTTGAACTCACCCATTTTTCAAGTGATCCAAAATATTGGACCATGTGGCTGACAGGTGTTTCTTGTTGCCCAGGTGGGCTCTGTTAGATTGACTGTTTAATCAGTTAATAACTCTGAACATCTACTCATGGGCTGAGCTCTGGGTTTCCCCTGTGAAGACTGCGTTTGTTGTTAAAAAGGATAAACCAACAGGAAGACCAGAGAGCTGTCTATGGGACAAAAGCAAGGCATATTGAAGCTGAGAAAAGAGGGAACATCAGAGCCATTGCACAAGCATTAGGCATAGCCAGTACAGCAATTTGGAATGTCCTGAAAAATCCCTGAATGTGCTGTTTCCCTCAGAATTATGTCACGTTGAGGAGGGAGCGTGCATTCACATTCCTTTTTCGTGCCATGTTTAAGTTGGGCAATCCCAAAATGAGGGCATTTTCACTGGAAGCATAGGGAGCCACTCTGTATCTTGTACCCTGAGCTACTGTATCTGCACAGTGTGGCTGAGAGACTTCTCCATAGAAACAGCACTGGTATGTTCTGCAGCCACACCACGCAGCATCCTGCTCAGCCTGGGTTCACCTTTTCAGCTCAGCCTCTCCTTCCAGCCCTGAGCCGTGTGCTGCCTCGCCTCAGGAGATAACCCCATTCTTGTCTTCTCTCTGTGCACACTCTCATATCTTCATAAGAGCTGTCATATTTCTTTTTTTTCCCCTCTTGCTGTCTTTCTGTTGCTCCTTTTCCCTCTTCGTCATTCCTTCCCCATGTGCCACGCTCCCTCTCTTCTCTTTCTTCTCTGTCTCTCTTGCACACACTTTTCTTTTTCTTTTTCTTTTTTTTTTCTTTTTTGTCTCGTGGCTTTCAGAGCAGCTCTATAGAAGCAGTGGGCTTGTTGAAAGGATAGGACTGAATCACAGAATGGCAGAACAATGAGGTGAAAAATGGATGGAATAAAAAAAATCAATGGCCGTCAGGTTCTGTAGCCGTGAATTATTTCACTTGGAGTCTGCTTCGCCATGGCCGAGTGAAGCCTTTTGATTCTTTTTTTTTTCTTTTCTTTATATCCCGTTAAACAATGCAACCACCAATCTTTCTGTTTTGCTGTTGAAAAGTGTTGAATAATGAGCGAAAATAGTTTACTGAAGTGAAACACGCAAACACTTTGCTAATGAAAATATATTACTGTCATTTAAGCATTGGGTTGCTGTGTGTGTGTGTGTGTGTGTGTGTGTGTGTGTGTGTGTGTGTGTGTGTGACAGGATTGAGGTAGCCTCCGTTTTGGCCTTGTGCCAGCTTTTGGGGCCTAAAGAAGGTGAGCTATAGAGGACAACAGATTAATCAGGAAAAATGATGAACATTTTTATAACAAGTGGTTGAGGGTAGAACCCCCCTGATTTTATTCATGCTCTCAGAATTTATCCCGTTACTCAAAAACAGCTACAGGATGAAAGGTAGTGAAATTTCTCACACACTCTCTGATAGGAAAACAGCTATTGTAGTGTGCTTGCAGAAGAACATTTTGTCATGCGGGTTGTGTTATGCCGACTCAGATTAATCTCACATGTTAAGCAAGAATTTAAGGCTGCTTACCAAACCGTATAAATGCTAAGTAGTCAGTTATTTAGTGCAGTAGAATGAGATTTGGGGCACAACCCAAGTGCACACAGTTCTGCAGATATAAGTAAATGCTGCATTTATGCGGCTAAAAGTTTTACTCTGTAAACTCGCAACACATTGTTGTGTAGGCTCACATCTATCTGCATCTGAGATGACTCTGTGTTCAAGTGAGCCATACAGACCTCTAACTGTAACTAAAACACAGTGAAGAGAGCAGAACTATCACATCTGCTTGTTTCTGATGTATGCATTTTATTACCCACATTTTTAATGGTCTAATCTGTGTGTTTTGTTCTCCAGCCTATCAAACACGTGTTAAGTAAGAAGTAGCTAAAACATTGAGCTATAAATAAGTTAGACACTGAAGTCAAGCTGTCCCGAATGACTCAGTCTCGGCCCAATATAACTGAGTTTAAAATACAAAAATACAGAGGAACCCAAGAACACCTCCTGTTAGCCACTAGCCAGCTATCATGCGTTCTCGAAATAAACTTCACAACTGAGTAATGAAGATTAATCATCCGTCATTGTAACTTGCAACCAATTAGAGAGAGAAATAAATGTTCATCAAGAAACAAAAGCTAAAACCCCATCAGTCCTCTTACTCGTTTGACGACTTTCATGCCAATTCCTACCTGACACAGTGCTGAATGTGACCGCGCTGACCGTCACAGCACTGCCAAGGCTCACGATCATCATATTAAAGAGTGTTTGTCATTTTTAACAAAAAAAAAAAGTCCTATGCACTTTGTATTTTAGGCAAATGTGTTTGTTTTGACAGAGAGACTTTAATCCTTTGAATCCATGTCGATATTTAATGTGATTTAGCTTGTTTATGCTTTTAAAGGTGGAAACATAGTTTTTGAATCTATGTTTAGCCCTGGCTTGTGTACTCGGGCAGTACATTTCTATTAAGCCTGAGCTCAGCTCTGTGACTCATTTGTTTTTCTGCTGCAGTTTGCAGCAGATCTGTTGTGCCGACGTGCTGAAAGAAGGTCTCCTGTGAAGCGCCTGGGCAAAAACAGAGCCGCATGCCTGGTTTTAAAGAACATTGGTGAGAGGAGGTGCTAAGTGCCTTGCAGAAGGGTGAGGACGCAGGCAGCGTTTGGCAGAATACTTGAAATATCGATAGCTGAATAATGACTACACCTTCCTAAAATGATTCACTAATGTGTATCCCATTACAATACCTCAAATATAACTCATTCAGAATACAGCTGGACTACACGGTGAAGGAGGTACGGAAATCAATCGTCACTTGTTCTGCATTGTTGCTCAGGATCAGGCTGTTTTAAGCTACATTTCTATTTTTACTGTACCATTAGTACTTCAGGCTGATCCAGCCTAGTTCAAACCACAGAGCAGAATTAAATTTGCATCAAAAGTATTAAAAATTCAAATAGACAGATGACACAGTAATATGCTTATACTACAGTGTCAAGCTTTGAAGTAAGGAACATTTCTGAATGCTGACTGCAGTGCTGTTGACCTGACACCAAAACTTAGGGACATTAAAGCATAATTTAGAGGTTAATAACTGACTATTTAATAAATAATTAAGCCTAATTAAGCTAATTGCTGATAGAGTAAACTTGTATTTGTCTTCAACTTTTTTCCACTGCCATAATTCATTGCAAAAATGCGCTCATATTTCACAAGAAAATGTATTATTTGCCTGCATTAGGTAACAGAACGGATGACACTTTCCGTATCTATTACATTAACTCTACTCTGGTAGCAATTACCCGACTGAATTAAAATAGCAGCAGGTTTTGTAGCAATGTAGTGAATGTCGTACAGCGCAGTATTTCCCACTTATAAAACATTCATTTGCTTATTTTCAGAACCTGCACACAGTCTAGTAAAGCAATAAAATAATAAATTACACATGCCGTGGGCCTTATTATTAATATTTATTAATTATTAATTTTTCCATCAAATTACTTGTAAGGCTACCCATGCTGTAATTTTCCTTAAAGTCTCAGGGGATAGTGATGCACGTGACGTGAGAAATGGTGTTGCAGATGTTGAGCGAGGTGAAGAAATCTTTGTGCCTTGGCTGATGAAAGTCACTTCAGCGTAGAAGTTCACTTCTCCCAGANACATGTTATTTTAATCTTTTTCAGTATCATAATCCTATTTCGTGGCAGTGTTATTAATATGGAAGACTGGTGGTAGATTGTGCCTTAAATGATTAGGCTCAATAACAGATCTGTGTCACCACCACTACTGCTGTCTGACATCCACCTGAAACGCACGAGTGTGTCACACTTACCAGTTTAATTGTACAGATAAGGTTTATTTATTTATTGTATATTTCCTCATCCCTCCGAAATACTTTTCTGGTCACGCCACTGCCAGCACAACACATGACGTGCTTCTGAATCAGACATGAGTGTGACTTATATCAGCAGAGCACACAGGCGTTGAAAGTAAACCGCCTTTCAGACCGCTGTCAAGCCAGCCTCGGCAGTGATGGGAGTGCAGCTATATACTACCGTGGTTTATGGTAACTGCCTCCGAATGGCTGTGCTATGGGTATGCTGCGAATCCTGGATGGAGTGAAAATGTTGAGCAGTAATGTACCGTGGCCCATTTCCGAATAATCTTTTCTGAGTTTGCACGAGCCGAATGAAACAAGGCTGTGGGCAAATGGTAATAATATACTTGTGTATGACACATGTGCCATAACGCTTCCTTTTGATTAGCTCACATTTTTGAATTATTAAGTGAGCATGCTGTGAGGCAGTTAGCTTCCCACTCGCAGACATCCTGCTCTGTATGCTACTACCTCTGCCGCCGCCGCCTAGTGTGTAAGCAGAGGTAGAGCTCCTAATGAATATTAAACAGTAATATCGTGAATATTTTGTATCGCAATATTCTGTCTCACGAATGTGTAACGCCTGCATGCTGTAGCAGCTGTTTGCCCGAAGGTCAGTGAGCGGTTCAGCTACAACCCAGTGGCCAATTATCTTTACAGTCTTTCTTCTAGGTAAGAGGCATTGTGTTGCTTTTTTTTTTTGCATAAGTAAAAGAATATTAGTCATGCAATAGTCATACCAATCTTAATCATGCAATTTAATAATTTGAGATTTTTGTGTTTATAATTGGATAATACAATGAATTACAGATTTCACACGTGTAAGCAGACCTTTTTGTTGTGACCTTGTGCAAACTTGAGGGTATCTTTCTGCATCCCTGATGTGTGTGTGTGTGAGTGAGTGAGTGTGTGTGTGTGTGTGTGTGCGCTAGTCCTAGCTGTCAGTGCAGTAACGATTGGAATACTGATGCTGATGTTGGGGCAGAGGTAGCTTAAAGAGGAGGAATGAACCTGCCCTCAGCCACCCTGCTCACGGCTATGCTCTCACTCAGTCTCTCATCTTTGTTCTCCTAAGGCCCACCTGAGGCACTTTGCACCAAAAGTTTGTGAAGTTTTATCGAGTTTGAAAGCAGTTTTTGAACCACAGTGCAGTCTGAGGAACTGATCTGTACTCCACCTTAAAAACAGTTGTTTGGGGTGAATCCTGCCATATGTGAGACAGTTAGCTCACAGTGCTGGATGTCAAACTAAAGGTCAAGACACAAATTTAATAAATTAAGCACATTAATTAAATAAACACTGACAAGAACAACAAAGTTATGTACCTGTTATCTTCCATTTTCTAACAGTTCTGCCCACTGCATAAATGGTGTCTATGATTGAGGAATCAGTCTGTTGTTCAGGAAGGAATTTGTATATAAGAATTTGTGCTCATTACAGATTGAGTATTTGGGCCAAAAGTNAAAATTGGGCCTGACTATTGTAGTGTGCTTTTGTGCTCATCAGTCCAGAGCCAGGTGTGGAGTCTCATGTCATTGCCTTTTGGAAAGGATAGATGGTGGCTGAGATTAGACTCCTCTCCAAGTATCCCTTAGCCTGTAACTTGTATATTTTGATGCTCCTGGCATGTTTGTCATCAGTGAACAGTGTCCCAGTGAGGAGTAAATGATGATTAATGCCCAAACTCTCTGAATATACCACCCTGCAGCCTGCAGAGCATGTGCGTTTGTTTAGCTAATCCCTTGTTAGTTAGTAATGTGTATAACGCCAGTCCCAACCTACACTGGAAATAAAAACAGCCTGTCCCTTGCATGCATCAAAGAACACTCTCCTCCATTTTGCTGGAAAACGTGTGTTATGCATTATATGGAGAGCTTGTGCTGTATGTTCAGGTTTGCTATAATGTTGCGGGTGTGATCGTGAAAGCAGGCATGAAGGCCACAAAAAGCTGATTGATCAAGCATAGATTAACCTTGGCAGATAATTTAATTGCGGGTGAGTAGCTGAGAATATGAGCTCCCTCCAGACACTATCTTCACCATTCTCTGTTTTACCTCAGCCTCAAGTCTCCCTCTTGTCTCCTCTCTGATGGGGCCATAAATATACACTTACAAAATCAACCACTCTCACACAGGCCTATCCCTCAGATTTATGATCCTCCCTTTTCTCCTCTTTCCTTCCATCAATTTTCCAATTATAAAGCTTTAGGGCAGGATAGATGTCCCATCCTTCCTGAAATGTAAAGTGTGTGTGTGTGTGTGTGTGTGTGTAAGACATGTATAAAGAAGCAGTTTGGGGTTATGCCAAAGACATTCCTGTGTGTAGCTAATGATAAGGTTTAAGGTGTAAGCCTGTGTAGATGTGTGGACAGCCTACAGACAGCAGAAAGGCAACCTGGGAGAATAACCTGCAGTCACGTCTGCCTTTTTTATGCCTATGACTCTTAGGCTGCCTGACTGTCCTGGTGGACTTCTGTGCTGCTTTGTTTGTATGTTTTTAATGTGCAAGTCCTTTCAATGAGGGGAAAAAGTGAGTGTAGCTATAAGCATTGTACTGATCAAATCAGGGGTGAGTATTTCAGTCCTAGCCCTTCTGTTCATTTTATTTGTATAGAGGTTTTAACAATAGACATTGGATATTGTAGAGTTAGATACTTAATGAGCATGCCAGAGGTGGCAGTGGCAGTAAACTCACATGAGATGATGTGAGGAAGAAACCTTGAGTGGAGCTGACTTGAAAAGGAACTTCGGGGTGATACAGGATAGTGGGATTATAAATCATTACAGTTCTACAACTGCATAATGTAAGTATAAGTAATACAAGTCAAACAGTTTGTGTTGAAAAGATGTTCAGGATGAGCATTGTAGTGTTTATGATTATAGCAGCAGTTCTAAGGTACAAGTCTACAGTATCCACTGAAGAAACGGTGAGTCTTGGGCATAAACCATTTTTGGGAAGTGAAGTCACTTCCTACTCTGGTGGCATCGCTGTGCGTGCTCTTATGTTATATTATCTGCCTCAGGTTCGTACCTCTCACACTCTGTCCATGACAGGTTAAGATTGAGTCTAAAACACAGTCTCCATGATTGATGGGGCATTCGCTGTAGTCCTCAGCAGAATCAAGCCAGCTGTGACTCTGATTCATGGCCATGTCAGCACTCTCTCCACTGGGGTCAAACAGGTCAAGTGGCTCAGGGCACATGGGTCATGGTCACAGACACTCATCCTGCTGTCTGAAACCCGAACTCGCACATCCAGCTCGTCTGCCTGCCTATAGACGTCTAGACACTCGGCAGAGGAAGGTCCTTGATTCAGAAGGAGGGTTTTTTTTCCCCCATTGTGCTAAGGGCTGAACACAGACTAACGGCTGGAGCGTAACTGGAGCATTCCCTTCCCTTGTAGGCTGATCTTACCTGCCTTTGTCATTCTCTCAGTTATCTCATCTCAATCTGGATTCAGAGCTATGACATTTAAACGCAGAATGCTTTACCTTCAGTGTTTTTCCTCTCCAATTCAATCCACTTTCTGCTTTTCTTTTACTTATCTCCTGTCAGTCGCTTTACATCTCAACTCTCACATTCTTTTCACTTATTTTCCCTGACCATAACTCTCTGTTACTAACCTGCTCTTCTATTGTTAATTGACGTTCTCGTGTGTCTTTACAGTACAGGCAGATAGAAAGGGTGCGGCTCTTGAGTTCCAGGTAGACGTGGTTATTTTATACAACTCTGTCTATACAAATCCTCAGTTGTTTCTAGAGCACAGAACTGTTCAGTTTGACGTTATCTGACACTGCTGTAAGAATTCAAACATGCATTTGCCATAACTCAGATGTCTCCTCGTGATAGAGGTCACGGAGGGCTCAGGCATCCAAATTGAAATTTCAAGATCATCAAGATGAAGATTAAAAAAAATAAATAAATAGCAATGAGTTTGAAATGAGTCTGTGTTTGTTATGAGTGCTGGAACAGTAACCTCAAGAGAGTGGACGAACGTGGTTTATCTTCTGAGGAAATGCTTCTTTGGCTGTGTTGCTGCAGGGCTCCTAGACGGAAGTTCTTCGATAGGAGACGTCTGACTCTGTGTTTAATTATCTACAGTGACAGACATAATCACCGTAAAAGGAAAAGACTGCGTGTCAATAAACCCGAGAGGAAAGACTCCGTGTCATCACTTGCTCTCAACCTGCTGATAGTCCTGTAATATCTGCAATTCATTACAGCCATAACACGAGAGGCAATTTGACAGTGGTGCAGCAAGCAGAACGTTTTATGTTAAAAATAATCATTTTTTTTAGTGATACAAGCCTGGATGCAGTAATGCAGTTTAGTTCTCAAGTTGTTTTTCCATCTACTGAATGATTAGGCTTGTGTGCTTCTTGTTAGAGCTCCTGCATTGTGGAATTCTAATTTATTCCATGGATGCAGGAGATGGATTGAAGATGGGACAAAAAGGGCTTTATGGGAATTGATAATCTGCCAGTAATAGTCCTGTCTGAGTTGTAAGGCAAACAAGCGCATTATTTCCTCGAAGCAGTTAGGCCCATTCTGNGACTACTGAAAGGAAGCACTAAAGCATTTTCTGATGTTGATTGTTAGGTGTGGAGGTTTGTGAATGACCTTACTGACTGACTGACTGGGGTTGACTGCGTCATTTGTGCGTAGGTGGAAATCACCATATACGTCAGTCAAAGTGTGGTGTGATCTATAAGTGTCATCGAATTTCAATTTATGCATTATGAGGCAGCAGATTTTCTGCTGCGGACAATCCCGAGGAACTTTGCAGTAAAGTTCAGCAGCACAGTACTGTTCTCTTTTCTTTTTTATCTTTTTTTTTTATATAAATACTACACCAATCATTGGAGAGACAGAGAACAGAGTGTTCAGTTAACGTCTGTTCTGTCTCTGCAGACTGGTCCAGATGTAAGAGGTTACATTGGTTATAGATCAAAGCAGTTTGGTGTGAGGTAGTCAGGCTGAGAGATTCAGTGTTAGATGTTGATTTGTCTCAGATGGAGGAGAGGTTCTGGAAACAAAAGGGTCAATGGTAGCAATCAACAGCTATGAGATTACACTAGTCAGGTAACATACTGACTATTAAACACCTTGCTTCAAAGCAACACTAGGTTAAAATTAGGCTCTAACAGCGTACATTGTAGTTTTGATTAATTGGAATTTTTTTTTTTTGTCTCCAAACGTGATGTCTGCCTTCCCTGTATCTTAGAGCTTTGTGAAGTGTCTGCTCGGTGTGTGTTGCCACTGATAGCAGGCTGTTCCTGTTTTCCATTCAGCGCTCCCCATTTTCTCTCTCTATCTCTCACACACACCTCTTTCTCTCACACGCATATACAGACACACCTTAAGGGAATTCTTTGTAAAATGACTTGTGTTTAATAGAAAAGCAGGAGATGCCACTTTACTAGCTCGAAGCCTGTCATGGTTTTTGTGTTGTGTATGCTTTCCGTGATACCATTCTAGCCATTTAGAGCGTACTCACACTAGGAGATCTGTACTTTGCTCAATCATGTTTGACCCCCAAAGTCCAGTTTGTTTGACTGTGATTGCTCCATACCATGCCCGGGCACAGTGCACTGAACCGTGCCCAGGCCCATTTGAAGAGGTGGGTTCAGGCACATTGAACTCAGGCACGGTACGTGTCCAGCGTGATCACTAACCCTGGCCGAGCACAGAACTCTAAACATTACGTCAGTTATGCGACTGTTCCATTTAACAAACATGGCGGAAAAGGGACCAATACTTTGTGTCAGATTACAGTAGCCTAATCACAATAATGTTAACTAATGTTAGCCAGGAAGGGCTACTACTTGTCTGTGTGCTACTGTCATCATTACAGCAACAAACATCTCCTGTTACTACTTGGATAGTACACTTTTCAATTTATTT
>CM074949.1:18182399-18196578 GCA_037577455.1 Pangasius macronema
ATAGTCTGATGGCGTTAGTCTGGAGCCTTGTCTTAAATTGTTTTTGAGAAGTAATTTATAATTTCCAGCTGTTTTTTTTTTTTTTTTTTAGAAACTACATTCTGTCCTTCAAATGCAAGAAATTTATTATCTTTAATAATTAATGTACAATTACATTTTCTGTTTGAAGATTAGTTCTTGTAGTGTCTTTTCACTGGAGCCAGACACACTCTGCTAGACTAGAGATGATCTGATTGGATAAGCCCAACTTTCGATCTGAAATGGCACATTTAAAAGCCTGTCTATTCTTAACTCCAGGGTGAACAGATCCGTCCTGCTAAACAGATAAGCTGAGTATTATTACGACGTGTCATTACATCCTCTTTGCCACATCCCCAAGCCAGTGTTCCAAGTTTCTGAGGACCACTTGTTTATCTCTCCTGTTCTTTCTCATCCCTCCATCTCTCTCACTCTCGTTTCCGTCCCTCACTCTTTCACTGTGTCTTTACATTTCTTATCTAGTGTGCGTGCCAGCATGCCCACAAACATCCTCTACAGACAGAGCCCTGTGTGTTCTGCCCCGAGTGTCCTTCTCTAACAGGCCAATTAGCACTACCGCTTTATTCAACAAGAGAAAGCTGGTCTATCTCTCTCCCTTCCTCTGTCCTTCTTTCTCTTTGTTTTTTTTTCTCTTATTTGCCTGGAAAGTGGAAAGGGAGGGAAACGTCTCCGGACTGATAAGGATTCAGAAAACATTCTGCCGCAGTTGTAAACAGCGATAACGTGCGATGTATGTAGGGAGACGGGAGTGCCATACAACAATATCAAAAAACATGGCACACTTGGATGGTGCAGGAAGATTATGCCAAAGATTTTAACCAAAGATAGCTGCGCTTTATACAAATTAGACATGCTCCAGATTCCTGTATAGTATTGTGTTGTATAGTGGTGGGCGGAACACCCACATATATCATTTACTGGTTTAAAAAAAAACTGTAAACCAGAAGAAATCTTCAGCCATATTTCTATCTGATTTGAACAAAAATAGAAGGACAACATATACTTGCGTAAGTATGTTACACGTTGCGAATCTGCTGCATACACAGCCATGGAGTGACTGACTGCGCTTTTTTTTTTGTCTGCTTTAAGGCTTGTTTTGTGCTTTCTGCATTTAACAAGGGACACACGCCTTGCAGTCAAAAAGTAGTTTGATGAACATCGCGTGGTGACAGACAGCTGCGTGCCGCCAGAACACGGCCCACAGCCTTGATTATGCTATTTTGACGCCAGTGCAGTCCATTAAGCGTAAAGTAGACGTGTGTTTTTTCTGCATACTAGCTGAACAACAAAACTAAATTGGGAAAAGGCCTGACTGGTACATTTTGGAGTGACTTATCTGGCTCTATTGATAGTATATTAAGGATATTATTAAGTTTGTTACTCCCGATGGACTGTTTATCTGTCACTTATGAGATATACAAGGTTATTGTACATGTTCTTGGATTTGTTTCATTTCAGGTTGCTCAAATAATGTTCAAAGGTGACATTAAACGTGCTTAGTAAAAATGAACATTTAGAGTCTGTCAGTATTCATTTTTAGATTTCCATAAAAATATTTATCTTCTTTCCACATCAGAATATAAACTAGTATTATAACCATAGACATTTATCCCAATGCTGCTACTCCCTGTTGTGGAATAATATGCAACTGCATTCACGAACTTGGTCATAGTTATGCAGTTAGCTAACTTCCTCTCTCTCTCTCTCTCTCTCTCTCTCTCTCTCCCCCCCCTACAGGTGAGAGCTCCTCTCAGGAGGGAAAAGCCGCATCAGCTGAGAAGATAAAGAGACGTGTGAAGACGCCTTACTCGTTGAAGCGGTGGCGCCCCTCCACGTGGGTCATCTCCACGGATACGTTGGATGGAGAGGTCAACAACAACGGGGCAGGTGGAGGGCCGGGTGCAGCAGGCGCTACTCGCTCTAAATCCAGCACTGCTGTGTTCCTGGTCGGCGGGGGAACTGCCACGGCAACCCTCTCCTCTGACCCAACCTGCCTATAAACATTTACCCTGCTGAGAAACGGCCACAAGCAGCTTACTGATACTGGAGGGTTTGGCAGTTACAGGAGGAAGAGAAAACAGTTTTCTAAGATACGATTTGCAAGCACTTAACATCGTGGTATTTCTTGAAATTCTCTGACCTTTTATTTTTTTATTTTTATTTTTATTTTTTTTGAAGTAATTGCTTTAAACCGAACCCAGCTATGCAGCATCATTGGCTTAAAATGCTTCCATTAGTTATGTCGTCCTGTTGTAAATCAAAGTATGATTGTGTGTCTGGTTGTCTGATAATTACTTTCTTGTATTTGTTGCACTTTTTTTTATAATCATGATCTTAATCACATAGTTATGTCTGATTTCTTGGACCTTGTTTAAATCTGGTCTTAAAAAAAATGGGGAAAAAAAGAAAATGACAATTTGTTGATTTAACAATCATGCTAGCCTGCTCATATGGACATAACTGAAATCTAGTCCATATGAAGGTTGATAGACAATGCAGTGGTCTCTAAGATCTTGGACTGCACTAGCATCTGTTATGTTTTATGCATAGTACATTCAAGCATTTGTTGTATGTAATATTATACATGTATCCCCCATTTTTGTATGACATTCTGAAATGTGCAATAGGCTTTAGCTTTGAGGTGCTCTTCTTCAATACTTTTAATTTTGTTCTATATTTTGCAGCGTTTTCCATTTTTATTAACATTAATATTGTAAACTAAACGGTGCACTTATCTTTTTAAACCACCGCTGTCTGCAGTTAAGAAACATCTTATCTTATGGATGACAATCCCGTCTTATCAATCCCGCCAGCCCTGAGAGGGAAAGGTAAAATGATTTTTTCGGGCGTGTGCGTGTGCGTTTTTCTTCCCCTGCTGGAGGACAGTCGAAAAGCTGCGCGCTGGAAGGATGGAGGATTTTCAATTCTGTTACAATCTCAATCAATCTCAGTCTGATCTCTGGAATAATGTTCTCCCTTATTAGCAGACACTGAAGTGCACACTTCACTCATTTATTTGTCCTGAAAAGACGTGGACTAGGTTCGTGGATCTACATGAGCGTGTCTGCGTTATTAGCCTGATGCATTACTCTCTGCACAAGCATCTGTGTGAGAGCACGAGCTCGGATGTGACCCATGACTTCATACTAATGCAGAGGACTCGCATCAGGAAACGGACAAGCGGCTTAGGTTAGGTGTTGCTCTCTGCATTCCAGTCACAAACAGCACCACGGACACCAAGTACGTACTTCAAATGTAATTTATATCTAATGTTACACTACATAGACCTGGAACTAAATGTGTACATTATCGTGTGTATTACTTTCGTTCTTTTTAAACCTCTGTTTATGAAAGCTGTACCGAAATGACAAATATGGTCAATTCTGGTCATGATCATGTTTCAGATATCAGCGTAATCCTGACCTGATGGTTAGCTTTCATTTCATTATGCATACAATCATACTGTAAGAGGGAAGCGGAGTCTAGATCAATGACACACCTGCGCATGATGATGCATATACACAGCTGTTACTTCAGAATCGAGTTTTTATGTGGTTTTATTTCCCTTTTTTTTTTTTTAAACAGTGCCAAGGGCCAAACCTCAAGGCTGTATGTCCAGATACTTTTTAAATGTTCTATTATATTATTCGAATGAATATCCTGATATATTGCGTCCCTTTTGAGTTTGTTGGTAGTTTGACGGTTGCACTGTCATCCATCCCTGTGCTTCAGTGTCATTCATGTGTATGAGCAGTTTGAACAAATGTTGCCAGATAATCCTGGCAAAACTAAACAGAATTTCAGTGCCACTACACTTCCCCTGATTAATAATTTGCATCACACAGTTTATTGAAATCATCTTCATTTTAAATACAGTTGAGGAGTTTACTCTTTTTTTTTTCTTCACCCATAATTACTGATGCATTTTGCAGGCCCAGACATGAGCCATTCAAATAATGACATAGTGATGCTCCATTATGGGAAAACCTCTCATACTGCAAAGCAAAACTCTCCCTTATAGAGACGGACTTAAAATGCACAACTAGCTAGTGGAAAATGTGCCACTTATCTCTTGCCAGTTTAATCACTGGACTGTGCGTTTTTTCTGGACCGGACTATGCGACAGAAACATTCACTGACGGATTGATTATTCACGAAAAGTATCTGTTTCACTTCCTCTGTCCCAGTTGATGAAGCTGAAACCTTAGTTTTGTATGTATGTAAAATAGGTTCACCAGTGTGGTGTTAATATATCTGTATAGCGTGCTTTTGCTTGCACATATACAGGATGCTCAGCTGTTGCTGTGGGACCAAGAACAATGTTATAACACTGTGATATTTATCTCTGGATAAAATAGCACAGTTATTTCAGACAGATATTACTAAGTTTATGTCCATGCCATTTTCTTCTCAAGCCAAACAGAAGCGATTAGACCTGTAAAAAGGCAAATAAGTGACTTATTTTATTCCTAGGCCCTTAGTTCTCACCGAAATGAAGACCTTGAACTATATCTAGCCCGCAGGATTATCAGCGCAGAATTGGTGCAGAATATGTTTGCGTCAAACTTCTGGTCTTCTTATTGAATTGTGTCACATATTGCTCAATGATTAACATTTACAGTGCAATGCTGATTAGACTCGAACCCTGTGTGTGTTTTGTACTCATTAAATTTAGTGCTTTTTTTTTTTTTATAATTCGGTTAGCCCAGGTCACCTTAGAACATGATCTTAATGTGATTTCGTTAATTGGCAGCCTTTACACTCTGTGTTGTACTCTAGAGCAGTAAAAACAAACCCGGGGGAGATCTTCTGAGATTCTGTTCCAACCTTAATCCAGCTGAGCTGATCCGGCTAATCAAGTAAACTGATTACATGGTGCACTTGTGCTGGATTAGGGCTGTAACTGAAGGTGTTTAGAAAGAGGGCTAATGATTACTTCTCCAAGAGGAAACATGGCAGCTTTGGCAATAAGGTTGTCACATTCAAACTCTGTTCATTTCTAAAAATTGAACGTAAACACAGGCAGTGTGTATTTTATAACAAGCCATGTCATCATCTGACGTGTTCCCATTTATACCACATGAATATTAACCACAATGGAAGTCTAATCAAGCATTTTTATATAGATTTTTCATCTCCAAGAATCACTGAAAGCAAAAAGAAAACGCGCTGTTTCGTTAGTCCCAACAACCACTGCAGCTCTTCAAATTCAGGCATGCACCAATTTAGCAGTGTGTCATCTTATCAGCAAGAAACTAGAATTACAGATTTTCTTTGTGTATGTATAAGAGAGAGGGGAAGGTATTTGTTCATGATGGGCTGCTGTTTTGTTTTGTTTTGTTTCCTTTTTCAGTCATCGAATTCATACTGATGCTAATGGCTCCACTGAGATCCGTGGCTGAGATTATTGCTACAAAAAAAGCCACTGAAATGTTTTCTATTGCAGCTTGTAAAGTAAGCGCTTTGAGAAAAGAACAAGTAACTACTCAGTTTAGTCTACTCAAAAAGATATATGTTTTAATGCCATTTAGAAATAAAGCTTGCTGTACAACCCTGCATTACTCAGTTGATTAAAGACTATATTAAAGAAGTCATGTGTCTTCTTTCCTTCTTTAACGTGCAACCAAAAAGATGAGTGCTGTATTATTTTCAGACTCTTCTTCTTCCGGCTTTTCCCTTCAGGGGTCGCCACAGTGAATCATCCCTCTCCACCTATCCCTATCTTCTGCATCCTCAACACTTGNTCCTGCCTGGCAGCTCCATGTCCAACATTCTCCTACCAATATACTCACTCTCCCTCCTCTGAACATGTCCAAACCATTATTTTCAGATAATGACTCATATTCAATACACACTGAAGGTACTGGGAAGTGTGTTTATTTCAGTTGAATTTATTTACAAAAGACACTGTTATAATTCAGATGTAGATCCCTAATGAGCAAGCCAGAGGTGGTGGTGTTCAGGAGAAAACTTACTGATATGACAAAAAGAAAAGGAACCAGACTCAAAAATAAAAGGAATCCTTTTATTAATTAATCCAGTTATTAATCATTACACTTTCACAACTGTATACTGTAAAGTCAAACACTACTGAGTGTGTTGAAAGGATGTACATTATGAGCATATGGTGGATCAGAGTCATGGGTTGAGCGCAGGGCAGGCTTTATGATCACAGCAGTAGCTCTTAGCAGTATGCAGGTCAGATTATTCACTGAGGACAGGGTGAGATTTGAGCATAAAGTGTTTTGGGGAAGTGGTATGGATGTGGGATTAGCCACAGAAACAAATGTAAATCACGTTTGCAGAAGCTCCAGCCGTGAGGCAGGACGGGAGAGGATCCACAGCAGTATCAGCATTTTGACCACAGGAGGGTGTTGAAGCCACAGCATCAATGCAAAAGCACGTGTTCCCCACAACAAAGCCTCTTCCAAACATCGTCTAAAATAAACATGGCGCTAATAACAGGGTGATAAATGTGTAATCATAATCTGTCCTACTAGGTAAAGTACTTAATCTGGAGCCAGCCTTTCCTGTGCATTATGGGATTTCATATTGGGACACTCTGTACTTCCCAGTGTACTTTTGCGGAAATAAAAATATCAGACATGTCAAATTGGTGCACTATATTGTGAATAAGATGCGGTTATAAGATGACATATGATATGACACACAGCACTATTGGTTTTTACAGTGTTTTTTTTGTAAAAGATCTCCAGCAGGCCTGTATAACTTTAAAGAGTTAAAAGGATCCTCTATCCAGCCAATGAAAAGTTGTCTTATGTCGAGGACTGGCCAATCACAGGACTGGGTGGGCGGAGCTTTGGCTAGAGTTGACGGTGCGTGGCTCACACGGCTGTGTAGTTTACTTCAGGACGGGAACGGTTCTGCTCTGTAGCCAGAGTGCGGAACCGTGCACAAAAAACAAACAAACAAACAAAAAAAAGACACACGCACGCTGCATGGAGTGACACAAGAAGGATAAAAGAGTGTCCACGACCTCAAACATACCAGGCGTATGTTCACACTTGATTTTTTTTGGGTTCCTTTTTCGGCAGTTTGTGAGCGTCATGTCCCAAAGAGTTCGTAAAAACGGCTCGCCGACGTCCAGCTGCAGCTCGGTGAGCGGCGGAAGTTCGAGCGGAGCCTCGGGTCTCAGCGCCGGGGTGAGTTTACTGAGCCGCCTGCTGCCCATGAAAGCCACCGTGCCGTTCCAGCTCAAAGCACAGCCACAGCCCCCCCTACCGACCAGGATGGCGCTGTCCAACGGCGGCGGCGGCGGAGGAGGAGGAGGAAATAGCGCTAACGTTAAATGCTGCAGCGGCGGATGCGACGCAGCCGGAAGCCGCCTGTGCGCTCCTTCTCGCGCCGCGACTTCTTCTTCTTCCTCATCTTCCTCTTCCTCTACTTCTAATTCTTCTTCCTCCTCATCGTGCGCCGCTTTGAGCCCGTCCGCATCTCCTACGTGTACCTCCTCCTCCTCCTCCTCCTCCTCGGCACTCAGAAGTAGTTCTCCCGTGGCTCCTCACACGCAGTGCCCGCAGGTCAGTGTGCCTTCCCCCCTGTGTGTGCCCTCTCACAGCGGCTCTCACTCTCCCTCCCTGCTGCTCGGCTCACTGACGGACACTTTGGTGCTGACAGCTAGCTCACATCCTCCAGGGCCAGCGTCTTCCTCCTGCACCCCCTCTTCCTCTTCAGCATCTTGTGGGCACAGGGGCAAAGCCCTGGCATCTTCACAGCAGGGCTCACCCGACAATGACAGACTGTCACCTGAGAGAATAAGCCCGAGCTCACCTGTGCACAAAGGTAACATGTCTACCTTACTCATTCAATATATGAGTGGGGTTTTTTTTTCTTTAGTTATATACATAACATGCCACATTATTACACAAATCATCACTCACACAAGCATTCATTCCATCTCAGACATCAAGGTAACATTAGACTCTCTACTTTAACCCTGTGTGGGAGATGAAAAGTCTGCTTAATCAGTTTTACCTAACAATTCAATAGCCTGATGATAAAGTATATTTTTTGCTTGTAAGGAAGGCAGGAACATGGTGCCAGAAGATAACCGCTCAAAAGCTGTGAAAAATGGTGGCTGAAATCAGAGAGGTTTTCACTGCTTTTGATAAAGGATCTAGATTTGTCTTCCTAGCCAGTGACTTGGGTGCCCTTCAGTGTGCTAGTCGTTTTCACAAATTCTCATAAATGTGTTTTAAGCTAACCAAGGGATTCATTGCAGAATTTGAGAAAACCCATGCTAGTACTGTACTGTCGTGATACTAGCATGCCTCTACCTGCTCCATTACTTATATCTTTGGATTAGTCATCGAGTTGCAGCCTCTGATGCTTGTTTATGCTTTTGTTCACTTTGAGAAATGTAACCTCTGATGCAGAGGTTTTTGATCCACTCCTATGGAAATCTGGCATCATGCTGCTCCACGGATTTATTCTGTTCTGGTGCCTAACAAACCAACTAGGATGAATTGGACTCCTTCAAACAGACCAAAATAGCTTCTAACCTTAGCTGTCAGCCATCTTGGATTGTTTTCACTGAAACTGATCACCTGCTGTGTTTCAAATCCTCCCATTTGGAGTTCTCCAGTCTGCACTGTCTCCCTACTTGGGATAGTCAGTGTTCGATGGCCTTTCTTTCCTGACTCAGGTGTGCTGGGAGCTGAGACATGAAAACATGCACTAGCAAGGAGTCCCTGAGGAGCAAACTGAGAACAACTGGGATAATGGTTTCATGTGTGACATTCACCTTGAGCTAGTTATTAGCCTACATTAGGAGCAGTTGGGCCTCTTTATTATCATGCCAGAGAAATGGGGGCAATAACATGTCCATCACGGCATCGGTTTAACTGACACCGTCGTTGTCATTTCCATCCATTCAGCCTGAAGATGCTTCACAAATCCTCACCTCTACGTCTGAGATACCGCAGATTATCAGTCCTTCCCCTCTACCCTGCCACTGTGCCCTACCTCACAGATATTCCCCTTTCCCTGGGCTGCTGGGTAAAACCCGATTAGGCTTGAAAACCCCCATCTGCTCTCTCGGCCTGCGGGGGGAGGGGTGCTGGTGGTGTTCCAGAAACAGAGCCACCAACAGCATGAACCCACTAACTTTGAGCTCCACAGCACCATATTTTCTCTTCAAACGGAGCTTAATGCTTATCTGGCACAGTTTTTCTCAGCCAGACGGCTTAATTGTATTTGACATCGTTCCCGTGAACCGGTCGAAACGGTGTACCTTTATACTGTCTCCGCAGTTACACACACACACACACACACTGCTAAAGGAGCAGTGTTGTGCACACGGTAGCCATGTGTAAGTTTACCCTTTTGCAGAAGGAGGTTCATTATGCATCTAATGTGTTTGCTTACAGGCCAGGCCATGGAGATTGTCTCCTAGCGATCCCTTTCTCAAAACTGCCACGCATCATTTACAATAGTGTAGGCATATAGCAACAGGTGACGAAAACTCCGTCGTCGATGCAAAAAGGTTGATCAAATTCTTTTATTTTGAGTCGCAGTAGAAACAGTACGGAATCAACGTGTGCGAGCTGATCTGTAAACATGAGACTGTGGTTCTACATGCAGGGGATTATTTTAATACCAGTGTTGGGTGATTCGGGTAATTTGGGGTCTGAAATGTAAGCAGACGCAGCCGATCGTGAGGTTGTTTTAGCTGCAGGAGCAGTGCAGTGCAGAATCGAAGAAGAATCTTCTCGTTTTATCCTCCGTTTCTCTCAGTTTTAGCAAAATGGCTCTGTTCAGAAAAGAAGCCCGGTGCAAGCCCTGCATACAGTATTACAGTATTACACTCTAGAGCTTCTAGTCTTCCCCTCGTCTCACCTATCCCATTGTGCTCCTCTGAACAGGCTGCTCTTGTTCTTGTGAAGTCTAGTGATTTTCCAGATCAACAGGCTTACCCAAGACCCTTTGAACATGCTAGTCTCTGAGTGAGAGAGAGAGGGAGTGAAGGATGAAGAAAGGGTTTGAAGACAAACAAGTTGGACCAGAGGAAGGGAGGAAAAGGCCTGCTTAAGGGCTTCCAAGCATGAAATCTGTTTTCAGTGAACATGTCCCGCAAAGTTACCAATAATTGCAAACATTCTTCCAGGCCGTTAATCAAGCAGTTTGCAGCCGCCCTTATAAACTCCCACGTTTCCACTAAAACTATTCCTCTTTGTGATACAACTCCACACAGACATGCTCAGGCCCCAAAGTCTTGTTTTTGCAATGCTCTTGGAAAGCAGTGGTTTGATGGAGCAAAGCACGCAGGAATGGTAAGGGCAGGCCACAACGAGATCACACCGGATGCCTTTCAAAAGAGCCCGGTTGGGAGTAGAGCCTCCACTGCACCCATTTACACCCATATCAACCCTGCTCACTCGCGTTCATCTACTCCTCCAGATTGTTTGTTCACCAGCACAGAATGTGTTGAGTCTGGTTGGAGATTAATTTTACTTTTCCAGCCCAAACAGGCACTCGCATTCTTCTGACAGTGGCGAGGTGTCTCACTGTTTGCACTGTGGTGCCGAAGTATCTGGTGAGGTGTGCTGTCTAGAACCGAGTCATAATACCGGAAAGATATGTCAGCTTTGATTAGTGAATTTGCTTTCACAAGGAGGAGATATGCATGCTAAAGGAATAGTCCAGATTTTTTTCAACACACTCTTGGTCACGACGTAGACGTAAAATGCGTGTCAATGGTCTTTGCTCTTCAAAAGAACATAACATGACTCTTTTCTTGTCCATTGTTGTTTCCTGGAATCATGTATAATGTAGAAGGGCAGATGTAGGGGCAGTCAAAACATGTCGTTTTTGGAGAACACTTTCATTAAGCTCTTAATGTGTATAATGTGTCAGTTTCAGAGATGAGACTCCTTTTTTTTTCAGGGAGTTTCAGATTTTGTGGTCATGTGTTACCAGTGTAGTTGTGTGTGACTGATTGTGCAAGGAGCAGGAATTTCTCCAGTGATCGAAAGTTAATTATAAAAGAACAGCATTTGGTCAGACTTTCTCTCATGGCTCCCATTCTATCGATTGTAATGGTTGTAGCTTTGAGTTCACATTTTATATAGTGTCATATTTTGAGAGTATTGATTCAATAATTGCCCGCAGGCATCCTTTTTAAGAGAGTTGTGAGTCACCGGTTTGTCTGTTCTGTTGTCAGTATAGGGAAACCTTTTGAAATTCTTGCCTGTGGTAATCACACATACACTACAGACGCAGCAGATAGAGATCAGGGTGAAATACTCTGCACTATTTTTTAAGGGTGTATTAATTGACAAATTGCTCTTTATAGACTTGTAGATTTAATAGAGTAAGAGAGCTAAGCTAATTGCCTTGTTGTCGCACCTGTTTAGTGTCCGTTCAGTGTAAATCCTAAGCGAGTTTAGCCTGTCGGTGCTAAGCTGTTGGTTTGCCCTTGCCGGTGAATGATTGAACAGAGTTTAACAGGTGGAGTGTGTGATACACAGCATGAGCAGCGCTGATAAGCAGTTTTTAGTGCTCAGAAAAGCATCTCCACCTCACACACACCACCTCATTTACTACCAGAGCATACATCCAACCTGTGTCTCAACACAACAGCCTGGTCATTCAGTACTCTTATCTTTGTGCATGTGTTTGTGCGCTTACAAGAGAGAGACTTATGGAAAAAGAGAGTGATTACGCGGGTAATGAAGTGAGCCTTTGGGAATTGCTTTGCTGGCTAGGTTTATTATAGACTTCATACAGAGGATAGTATTCTCACACACATCCACCCACACACAAACACACATACACAGACACCCAAACATTATCGCACCTGTTTGTGTATTGCAACATGCCAAAGACCTTGTAGGCATATTTGTTCCCATGTGATCACATTAACCAATGCAAACACACACACACACACACACACACACACACACACACACACACACACACACACACACACACACACACAGAGCTAAGTCTGCAGCTTGACCCAACACAGCTTATGTCCTCACATGCACACAGCCATGCTTAGTGAACATGACTTCCTCTGAAATTTCTCCCAGGTTCCTCCTCTTGAAAGCATTTCTGCTATTTCTCAGCTCTCCGTTTCAAAATACAGTGCAAAAAAATCCAGTTCTGCTTTTATGTTTTTGATGAGTTCAGTATCTGATGTCACCTCTGAGTGAAGTAAGGGTCCCTGCCAGCAGGGAAAAGTTGCTGAGCTTCTTGTTTTGTGAGTCGAGTGTGAATGTGTGTGCATGTGCTCCTTAGGGTAATGGTTGCAAATAGCTCTAATGATTCCCCTCCGATTTGTTTTCCTGGGAGTGGTAGTGAATATGCGACACACACAGAGACACACAGTGAGGGATTGACGTAATGTGTGTAGTAAAAGTTTTGTGTAAGGAGAGAGCAGTTGTGCTTTAAGGCAGCGCTGAAAAGCCCATATGCTAGATTTCCTGCACCGGTTCCAGCTCTTCAGAGCAGCACAAAAACGACAGGTGCTGCGGCTTCGTTCATACTGTATGCCTCGCCCTTCTCGAGTGTATTCAATGGAGCAGATTTACATGAAAGAATGGTCTTAAAAAAGAGGCGAGAAAGAGAGGGATAGTGGGAGATTTTGTCTGCGAGCGAGAGGGAGCCTGTTGATTGTGTGGTGGAAAGAATGAGTGAGGGAGAGAGAGGAGCAGGGGGGGGGAGTATAGGGGGCAAGTACTTGTGGAGGCTCAGTGAATGTAGGTCAAGACATGAGGGCCGCTTCCTTGAAGCCAGCCTGCCTCAGCCAATCAGAGCTTAATCAGCTTTGCCTTCATTAAAAGGCCTGCTGGCTACTATGTTAATGCCATCTCAATCTGCCGAGCTTTACTGATAATCACCGGCAAACCTCACCACCTATTTACACTGCAGCCCGCTTCTGCTCGAAACCCCATACACACAGGCACAGTGCTTGCCCAAACACACACACAATCTCCCACTCTTGCAGCGTATGCCTACTAAGCAAACAATACTGATCACAGACCATTTTAATGAACTGGCCTCGTTTTGCATGTTAAGCTCCTAATACTTTTTTCTCTTCTTCTCTCTTCTATTTTCCATCTGTTCCTTTTTTTTTTCCTCCCCCACTTGTTTGTCCTTGTTGTATCTTTCACCCACCAAATTGGCCCCGCTCTTCTCCCTATATCTTCTGCCATCTTTGTCTATCACAGAGAGGTGCAGAGTTTCACTGGCTGGCCCAGTGGGCAGCAGTAGCAGCAGTGCCAGTATCCGCCGGACTTCCTCCCTGGACGCCCTCACTGGCCCCTACCTGTCAGGCCACTGGCCCCGTGATGCCACCCACGCCCCCTGTGTACCCTGCATGAGAGACAAAGCCACCCAGGTGAGCTCCACACCCATCTCTTATGCATTCCACAGGGGAAATAAACATTACAATATCGGAGATACCATGTGCCACTTAAGTGAAATTTTTTTAGTCTCTCATCACTTGATCTACAGAATTGGATGTCATTTATGGCTTACTTCATTTTCACATTTCTCATTAAATAATGGACACATTTTACATGGTAGTTCATTTCCAACAGGCACAATCAGTCTAGTTTTTATGTGGCTGAATGTCACATTGCATTGTATTAGGCATACACACTCAGTGGCCACTTAACACACACACACACACACACTTTTTACAATCTTCTGCTGTACAGTTTCTGTGAGACTCAAATTCCAGAACTGATGCTCAGTGAATATTTTTTTTTTTTGCTTTTATTAGTGCATCATTATTCAAGTGCATTTTGAATAATTGATATTTCAGTGTAATTAGAAAATACTCTACATCCAGCATTGCACTTAGCAGATGTTTAAAATCAATTTTTTGCCTTTACTTAACATTCCAAACACTGTTTTACTGTTTCAAACCATTTTCCCTCAAACAGAGCTTAGGTGTGCCTCTCTCACACACACACACACACACACACACACACACACACACACACACACACACACACCAGACCTGCCAACATGTACGGATTCTGCGTAGCGGATACACATTTTGACTTCCTTGTACGCTTGTACAATTTCATGCACTAAAGTACGCATATCGTTTGCTCTAGCATTTCGCCAGTTTCAGTCAAGTTATCACTGCAGTTGATTCCACCAACGC
>CM074949.1:18196678-18232902 GCA_037577455.1 Pangasius macronema
CTAACCGCTAACATTTTATAAACATAGGAACACCGTGGATAAGTGAAAGTAAACAGAAACTACATTAAAAGCAGTACCTCACTTAGCTCACTAGCTTTCTAGCAGTCACCTTTTGCCTTGATGGACATTGATGGAGTGCACAATGGGGGGGTGCGGTTGTGGTGTGCGTTGATGGGCGCAGTTAGTTGGCCGGTGCGGGGGTGAGGGTGGGGGGTTATGGGGGAGTGGTTGTACTCATAAAAATCGTTTACTGTTGGCAGGTCTGACACACACACACACACACACACACACACACACACACACACACACACACATACCCTTAGCAAAAACCCTCAACCCTCATTGACTCTTGATCCCAGTGCAGTTCATGGAAACAGCCTTCAGTGTTCAGCCACCGTGTCTAAAGCATGCTTGTGAAACTTGCAGTGTATTCTCACCTTTACACACTTGTGTGATTATACACAGCCTGCTCTGAGCACATCATGCTCTCTACATTCTGCGAACTTTTAGAAAGGTCCCTTCCAAGTATATCCAATTCTGAAGCTCTGACTCCTGTAAGTAAAATAACTATGTCTAATGTCAGAGTTACTGTGCCCCTGTAAAGCACACACTCCTCGCCCTGCTGTCGAACAGGACCACACAGGTGAGCAGATGTAAACATGATGTGTTTTCTCTTCGAGAAGCTATTACCAGTGATTACTGTGAGCTTCTAATGTGGTTTCCCTGCACTTCTCAGATCCGCCTCTGTTGAGTGTTTACCCCGTATTCAGGACTGGGATGAACTCTGAACATAGACAGCTACATCTTGTGACAAGAGGCTGTTTCATAACTAAATAGTTTTTTTGCAATTTCATCAATCAATTATGCTTTTAATGATATAAAAGAATCTATGAGCCATTTGAGACGTTTGGCTATTTCTTTTGAATGATAAGTTTTTTGTAGGAAGGAAGAAGGTCAGTGGACAGCAGGACAGATAGACATGAATTGTGTTTGTGTATGTGTGTGTGTTTGGAGGAAGAAAGGAGGAAGCCTCTCCCTGGCTTGCTGAAAGATGAACGGAAACAGAAGCATATTTTTGGTGAAGGCAGAGGCTGGCCGCCATCGCAGCCTCATTCTTTCCTAAAGCCTCATCTTTTTTTCCAGCACTTCTGATCTACACCTGGAGTTATACTACAGCTTCCATCAACTTCTAGCATTTTCTGTAGTGTGTATATAGGTGTTACGTTTATGCAGGATGTGAAATCAGAGCATTGTTGCTGATTAAATAGGATTCCTAATCAGTTTAACCACAACCAAGTGTAACATGCTTGTCACAGCACTGCTGATTACGAGCTCTGGGTCTCCAGGGTTATGGTTTATTGTCCACAGTGTGTGTTTGCGTGCACACTGTGCTTCCTCTGGAGATCCCAGACCTCCACCCATCTCTCTCTGTCAGCGGCCCGTCTCACAATGAGGGCGAAAGAACACAGGAACTGGGCGACCGAGCGTGGAGAGAATGTGGAATTTGCACAGAATTTGCAGAGCGCTGTCTCTCATTCTCACTGCCGCATCAGGCCAAAATAGCCGGGTTTTGGATCGGTATGGTGGTGCAAGTTGCCATGGAGCTGAGCTCACACCTAGTGACCAAACAACAACACTGAACTGAGCCTTTGCCTCGCTTGCTGCTTTGAAGATATATGCTGCTGACCTGCTAGGCTCTGGGCAGCTACTGACAGTATAACCACTGTGAATAGCTTTATATGAAGCTTTATACTTCTTGTAGGAACATCTTGTTTACAGCTGGGTGTTTTCATGCTGGGTGTTAAGGCACACTGTAGACTGTGAGGCAGATGAGGACTTTTGTAGCATTCGCTTTAGAATTAAATTTTTCCCAGTAATTGTGACAACATCCATACAATATGGCAATATTGCTAATGACGTGACTCATGCTCAGTGTAAGTACATTGCAATGGTGGTTCACCTTGGTCTTTTATTAGCAATTTAGCAACATATCTGAGGAAAATGCTGATGTTACCCAAGTTTTTGTCTCATTTTTCTTTTTTGTTGCAATGTTCTTTTAACCTTTCCTACTTGAACCATTAGTGTAAGTTCCATCTGAATGCACTACTATTTACAGTGTCTCAAAATATGTTTCGTCTTAGTCCAGAACCCTGAGAAAGTGTAGGAAAGGGAAGTTTAGCCGAGCATTACATGAGTCTTTTTGCTACACACAACCATAATTATGTTAATACAGAAACCTGAGCAGACTTGTGTACTGACAGCTGTTAAATAGTAGAGTTTGCCCTGAAAACTGAAGTTCAAATCTTACACATTTCAGAGACACAATTCTGCTGAAATTCCATCAGCTTTTGCCCTTGGGGAGATGTCCATATCCTCTCAAACAGGCAACAGTTTTAGGGATGTTTTTATTGGGATACTTTCACATGACACAAAAGGCTTTGTGTGAGCACACTGTGTGTGTGTGTGTGTGTGTGTGTGTGTGTGTGTGTGTGTGTGTCTGACTGACTGAGGAAGTCTTAAACAAGACAAAGGAAGAATATTACCACAAAGCCACATCTCAGTGAGCTATACCAGTGTCCTATATGTTAGAGACACTCTTCAGAATTCAGCCAAACCCAAATTATTTTAGTTTCAACTCTATGACGTGAACACGGACATGAATACATATTTGAGAAAGATATGTAGATTTAGACTGATTCCTTGCAGAATGCAGATTCATTCAAAAATAAAATAAGCCCTCAGCACACTGTAGTTTTGCACACTCCAACAATGTGATTATGTGGTAATGTTTTGGCTGCCTCAGTCAGATTTCTTGTCGGATTACTTTTCAGCTAAAAAGTGAACATGTACCTGAGGAGAATAAAAAGAACCAGACCTTTGACAAGACTGCCCACGTCCCATGCAGTGTCTGTGCGCTGTACGTCTCTGTCTTACAGCCAGCTTTGTTGCCTTTTAACAAGAAAGGGCTTTTTGTCATGCTAATCCCCCCATCATGACTGACGGCCTGAAAATTGCTGCCATTTTCTGTCTCTAGTATGTTCCAAAAGGCCCTCAGTGAACTTGGCCCTTGCGCATTGACATACCTTCTGCTGCCTGCAGAAAGTAAGCCATGTGTGAATTATGGTTGTACTGAGGGAAATTTGTCTATGGGAGCAGAGCAAGCCATGGCAGAGCAGGAGACGGATTTAAAAGGTGGGATGAGTGCTAGTTATTTTCTGCTGCCAGCCTGGTCCCTGTATTTCACCTCGGGCTCACTTTTACACAGCAGCTGTTGGCTGAGTGTGAAAACTGCTCAGAAGTATTGAATCATAGCTCTTTTGTGCTTCAACTGTTTTCTAGAACATTCTGTGTATCATGTGGCTTATACACATGTAAGTTGGGAGCTTGCCAAGGCAGCCTTACAGATGTCCTTTTGTGTTTATGCAGCAATATATGGAGAGGCAAATGACAGGAAATGCAAATCCTGCTATTTCCATATTTCAAACGGCAAGTTTTTTTTTTCTTTTTTTTTCTTTTTTTTTTCCATTTTCAGTCTCAACCTGTAGCCCAAGCTGATACTTGTTTTATTCCTTCTTTGGTAAGACAGTCATGGGAGTGTAAATTTCCACCCGAAGATTCTCTTTCACTGACTTTCTTTCTCCCACCATTATGTTTATTAACCACCATTTGTAACTTCCTTTCTGAGTATCTACTTCCAGACAGGCGTTACATCACAACCCAGGCCTCTCCTCATGACCTGGGCACCAAAGCAAGCCTAAACGCATGGCCTGCACATAAAGAGCTCATTGTCTCTCTAATAATCTACTCTCAGCAGAGCCCAACTGTAACTGCATCCAGCTCTCACACACACTGTTCATTGAATAAGGGAAAAATAGTCAAACCTTTGCTGCATTGTGATTGTGGCTTGAAAGATTCTACATCAATGCCTAAAATGTCATAACTGGATTTTTACTTAGGCTGAACTGGGTTAAATGGAAAAAGGAACACACATTTCGGTGAAAAATACGAGGCCAGGACTGGATGCCAAATTCCTCCGTGAATAGATTTTTAAATTAAGCTCTTCAATACACATTTGGGCCAAATCCCAAATGCCATTCTATTTGCTATATGTGCTTATTGCTTAGGTTATAACATAATGGCACAAGTGGAAATTAATCACTGTTACCACACTTGGTTTGTTAAAAACACCCTCAAATCTCATTTCCTCTGCTGTACAAACACCCATGCTAACGCTTGTGTAACAGTGTTTTAGTTTTACTGTATTCTTAGACCATGGCCTATTTGTACTAGTGTATATATGTACTATATGTATGTATGTATATTGAGAGATAGATAGATTACAGAGATGATGAAATTAGACTTAAACTAGAACATGGTAACATTAAACAATTTTATAAATAATTTTACAAATAATGTTATTGCTTCATAGTATGTAAATATTAGGATAAGTCAAACAGTCAAACACTGACTTAATTGTCAGTATTTCTAATATAAATAGTTATCGAAAAACTGAAATGTATCCAGATGCATGAGGGACAATTTCTTTCATATGCTGGCAACCTGAATTGAAAACAAATCAAATCACGAGGTGTCTAGTGATTTCCACATGTACTATTCACTTCTGTTTAAAGTCTGATCAGATATATGGACCACTACAGAAATCTGAAGTGTTTAAAATCATTTTGTAGAGCACATGCTCACTCTGGTTGGCTGTGTGAAGTCTGGTCAGTAGATTTGGTGGAAAGGCCACTGAGGGCACAGAACAGGGACAGAGGAGCACATCACAAAGCATGGCACAGCTGCAAAACAAGTGACAGCGATTTGTGTGTATGCGGGGGAGAGAGAGAGAGAGAGAGAGTGTGTGTGTGTGTGTGTGTGTGTGTGTGTGTGTGTGTGTGTGTAACCCTGTCTCACGTCAGTCGTGGTCTTGGCAGTCCTAGCAGCCAGATGCTCCCCCATGCTCTGTGCAGTGTGTGTGTCGCTGTAAAGTCGCCACAGCTGCTGAACAGAGCGGTGCTTGTGCGCTCGGCCAGGCAGCCACGCTGGAAATCTTAAAATCGTGGGAAGGAGGAAGTGATGTCTGGCGCTCGGCCTGGACTCTAAGAACGGCCCGGGAGCGCAACAGCTCAGCCATGCACCGCACACACAACGGAGTCAGTCACAGCACAGCAGCGCTGAAAGAGGAGCTCGCTGACACACAACCACACACACACACACATGCAGGAGCCGCAGCAGCAGCCACAGAGAAAGCATGTTCATTATTTATCATCTTCAGTCCACTATGTGCACAGATAGGCACGTCCCAAGCTGTGTTTCAACTTTCAGTAGGGGAAAAGTGAAATTATACGGTGGAGGAGAGAATCACAAATGGAGTGAATGAGCCTTAGTGGTTATGATTTAGTCATAGCTAAGAATGAAAGGCAGGGAAAGAATGGGTTGCTGTGCAGGGGCAAAGCTTAACCATTTTACACAGGGTGGTTAATGTGTGACAGGAAGTTGTAGTGGATTCATACAGGGGGGTGATGCATAGTTTTACCTGTTTGTCGTATTGCAGCATGCATTTTGTAAGTGTGTTTGGTTGATTCAGCAGCTCAGGGTCTAGAAATATCACTTGCCTTGATCGGCTAGTTGTGTGTATTCTGAATAAGCACATTGTGTTGTATAATATTTCTTGTCGTTGGAATTCAGGTGATAAGCACCATAGAGGGGTGTGGTTTGTGCCACTCTGTACATCCGCTCCCACACTATCCATAGACTTCACATCCATGTTATGGCATCAAGCGATGTTTATCCATAAATTCTAATGTCGTTAGCACATTTGATGATAACCTACCAAACTCTTGCAACGTGAAAACCGTTTGTTTAGCCCTGCATTTCTAGTGTGGGCAAATAGAGGAAGTAAGTAAGGCTTTGGTTTCTTTGGATTGGAAGTGTGCCAACATATGCAGGGGATCCCACTGGGTTACAAAACACACACCTGCATTACTGTCCATATGGGGCATTTCACTGAACAAGGCATTACTGTCACTAAGCACTGCTTAAACCTGCCTCTGACATTTACCATGGATCCTAAAGGAAATACTTGGGCTCTTGGAGTGTTTCAAATGAAAGCTGTATTTAACATGAAGTATTTTTCCTTATGGAGATCAGTAAAAAGTTGACAGTACTGTTTAGAGTATACACAGATACATGCACGCAGGAAGAGAGTGAAGCAGCTCTTATAGACAGGGCGTCCACAGGGAGTAAGACGGAGTGGTGGGGGAAAACAGGAAGTTGATGGTGTGCAGTGTAACAAAAGTAAAAAATAAGGTACACAACGGACAAAGTCACTGGCAGAGAAAGGTGTGGTTAATTCGGGGAGGATGTAATGGAGTGGAATGAAAATAGTTTTTTTTTTTTTTTAAAAAAAAGGGCTAACTGGATGTGCAATGTGTGTCTGTATATCCCATAATTAAAGGAAATTTCTACATTAAAAGACATTAAATCTGTTTGTGTTTGAAATATTTTTGAGGCGATTAGCGATTTGTTGGTTGGTAATGTATGTTTGGTGTTCTTGTAAGAAGTTAGCCACTGTGTGCTGCACTGACATCACAAGGGGACATTGCTAGCGCAGTTACAATGGTGTTTAATAGGAGAAAACAAATTCTTAAACATAAGGTATAGCCTTCAGGTTTTTGCTTTAAGCTCCTAAAAACAAAAGAGCAAGAGCTTCTTAGAGAGAGCAAACCTTGGACTCAGAGTTCCAGAATGCAATGCAGCTATACAGCATGGTTACACTGGGTTAGGGCTCAGGAATTTAACACTCTGCAAGATGACAAACACGATGGTGCCGACGGCGATATTAGCATGAAAGTCGATGCTGATCTGTTTCTTTAAGTAGAGTTGAATCCCAGTGGTACCTCCATCAGCGGGTAGTTGAAAGGCATTGTGGTTAATGTAGGAAACTGTTAACCAAAGTGAAAATAGACCAACATGATGATGAAAGAACTTCAAACCAAAGAGGATAACTCAGTATTTCATTCTAAAATAAATCTTGGCTGCCACTGATGATCACATATTAACAATAAAGATTGATACGCAAGGGTGAATTTTTTTTTCTGCAGTAGCATACAGTCCTCATACACACACTCCCCTCAGCCATGGGGTGTTTTAGCTAGCTGATCTTACAGAGAATTTGTTTGAGTATAGTGTGTGGGAACACATCTGGGCTTGTCTTGCGGATATTGACAAACAGATCTCATGGCCGAGGATGACAGGACAAGCCTCACTGCATGTTTGTCATGATTTGCAACAACCAAGGCCAAAGGAAAGTGTGTCAACATGTCTCTCTGATGAATGACTGTAGTGATCGGTTAACTTTGCAAGGGCGTGGGCGTGTAGGAGAAGCAGACAATATGTGTAAGGGAGACACTGTTTGGGAAAAGTTCACAATCGTGAACTCCTTACGTAAGCTGTGGAAGAAAGGTAGGGGTGTGAGTGTATTAGGTGCTGCGCCTTTTCTCCAGGCCTGCTGGGTTTCAGGGAGGTATTAGTGCCCAATTGAAAAGGATATGGCTGGGTATGAGTGAAGCCCTGTGCTGTGGTCTGAGCTTTGTTAAAGCTGTCCCAGCATGCTGCTGGGTCTGGACATGCTTCACTCGATATTCCATCTGTAGACTAAGGGAAAGAAATTTCTATGAAAAAAAGATGTATAAATCTCAGAGTGAGAGAATGAAACTGGAAGATGCTTGTTTGGTCTGAAGGAGATCCCATCACTTGGTAAACAGTTACATTGGCATCCCTTTTTTTCCATCTGCTTTGGGTTAATGCTGTCATGTCACTTAAGATGTCTGGAACTGATATTTTAATTCCATTCATGAGGCAGTGTTGAACCAATGACATGCGACTGGGACACACTTGCACCTCCTGAAGAGCTGGTTATCCAGAAATGCACAATTTTCTTCTTTTTTTTTGGAATGCAGTGGAGTGTATAATGCAATTCTCATGAAATATATAACAAGATAAATGTTATCAAGTAAATGATGAGGTAATACAGAAGTAAATTTGAGTTGATAAATATAGTTACACTGCTACGTTAGTAGGTTTGTGAGCTAGCTAATTAACTGGGCTCATATAGGTTTGTACTGCGTAACTCTTTTTTTGTTGTTGTTGTTGTTGTTGTTGTTGTGGTTGTTGTTGTTTAAAACCACCACCCCCTTTTTTTCAGTTTAACCAGCTGAAAAGCGAGAGTAGACATTGAGCTTATGTGGGTTCCTGTGTATGCAGGTAGTTATTTGTTAGCGTTATGTTCTGCTGTCTGTGTGAAGCGTGAATTCCCTGTAGTGTTTGAGTGTGAAGTAGGTAAAGACATGAAGCTAGTTATCAACGGGATCTTGCAAAACAGTATGTAGAGCAACAGCTGTCGGTTTTACAGCAGTGCCCTCTGTGCATATCTTAACGCTTTTCATATTCTGAGGCAGATATGAATGGAATGCGAGTCTCCTGTGGTGATTTCTTTTAATGTCTGTATGGGCTTGTCAGGCCCGGTCGTTATCGGATTGCACGTACGACGACAGGCCATGCCGTGTTCCCCGGGAGGTGCAATACAGGATGGATAGTGGGTGCGTTATTGTCTAAGGCCACAGGTACACAACTTGTGGTTGCTCGTGGAGGAGAGAGACTAGAACTTTCCAAGGGGTGTTTGTGTATTTGTGTGTGTCTGTGTGTGTGTGAGAGAGAGAGAGAAACAGTAATTATGCTGTTATGAGAGAAAATGGTACTTTGGCATGTTCTTTCTGTGCAGTGATGCAAGATATTGATTGAAGAAGCATTTGAGGATATGGCCTGCATGAATATCTGAAGTCCCTCATTTGAGCAAGGCCAAGATGGTCTCATATTACTCACAGCTGTGCACATAAAACACAACACACATAAGCTTTGTTTAGAATCGGAGGCTTCTTTGTGGTTCAGATATAGCTGAGTCATTCCCATAAACTCTGTTCTACCATCGCTGATGTTCTTATCCTTGCATTGCAGGCAAATCTCTCTGAATATATATATATGTGTGTGTGTGTGTGTGTGTGTGTGTGTGTGTGTGTCAGACAGTGTCAGAGGTGTGTGCCGAGTTTAAAAGTTTTGCTGTAATTATCTTGTGCAGGAATGAGGTTTAACTGTGTAAGATCAGGGTCTATTGTGTGCTAAATGATATGTTAGATATATATCTCTATATATATTGTGTGTGCCTCTCTGTGTGTCTGTGTGTGTCTGTGGTCGGTTGTACAGGCCCAGGCTGGTTGTCAGTGACTTCTTACCCCAAACAATACTACAGAGGAACACTGAGCTATGTCGTGCCCAGCCCTGAGATTTCAGACGATAAGCTGTATGTTCAGGTTGCTGTGAGAAGTGTGGGGAATAGGAGGAAAGCAGTTACACCGCTGTCTAGCAAGCCAGCCTACAAATGTAATACCCTGTGGTAATAATCCATAGGAAAAATGTAGCTGTCAGATCATATACACTGAAGGAATACTGTCGGAAATACTGAGCTTTATTTTTTTCCTAAAGAAAGTGTACTGATGATTTTAGGACTTTCAGGGTTGAAATTACAGTGCACCACACTCTAATATATTACTGATGATCAGCAGGCATTCCTGTTTCTTTGTAGAAGTTTTACATTTTTCTCCCAGTTTTTGGCAAATGCCTGCCCACCAGCTAGCTCCTCAGCAGCAACCCTGGGAGATTGAAAGCTAATATGCTTTCTCTGAAACACATAAAGCCAGCCACCACATTGCTTCTATCTACTTAGGAAATATGGTGGCGCAGCAACTAGTGTACCCCAGCCTCTCAGCTCCAGGGTTCCCGGTTCAATCCTGAGCTCGGGGGACTGTCTGTGTGCAGTTTTCCCCATTGTCTGCATGGGATTTCTCTAGGTTCTTTGGTTTCCTCCCTTCTCCAAAACATGCTGGTAGGTGCATTGGCAACTCCGAGTTCTTCCTAGATGTGAGTGAATGTATTATTGAGTGTGTATGAGACCCATCCGGGTGCATTCCTGCCTCATGGCCAGTGTTCCCGGGATAGGTTCCGGATCCAGGATAAAGAAATTACTGAAGATGGATAAATGAATCCTGCTTATGCAACATTCAGGGCAACTGAACACCCTTTGAGGCGAGTGCGAATTTCCTCTTTCATGTACATTAGCTCACTGAGGCCTGATTTGCCTGGAAGAGAGGAATGCTATTCTTCACCCACAGGGCAGGACAGTTATGTTCTCTTGGACTTGAACTGAGTTCCACTTGAAGATCTCACAATACATCCAAGGCAACTTGGCACAAAAATATTAAATATGGATGAAATTTGATATTTAATATTGATTTAAAAAAAAAAAGGTTTTACATGTTGACAGTTTTGCAAGATGGATGACCTTTGTCTTTCTATTTTTCAATGAAGGGATGGTATCTACCCACACCCCAGCTCGGATAAATTTGTGTGTGCGTGCGTGCGCGTGTGTGTGTGTGTGTGGACAGAGCACACAGAGCCCATGTTTTTCATCGCATTGTGTGTTTCTTGCGAGAGGATCAGGTAGAGAAGTTGCGGTGCTGTACTGTAGACAAGATCGTTGCAGCTTTATATTTTGGAAGAAAACACAAATGTGGAAGCAACAGCAACAAGTGTGTAGGTACCCTATCCCCCTAAAGGCCTTCAGTTTTCCTGAAATTTCCTGTAATTGCATGTGTCTGTGTGTTTGTGTGTGAACCTACAAGAAGAGGGTTCTTGTTCAGTGAGCAAAGGCGGGTATGTGCTGTTTTATGACAGTGTCTTACCCGAGCAGTTGATGTACCACTGCAAGGATGTATACACAGCACCACGATTATACAGATGGTGTCAAATTTGGAGAGTATAAATGTTTGCCAGGCTGTAAACTTGAGTTCCATATGTACTGATTTCTCTCTCTCTCTCTCTCTCTCTCTCTCTCTCTCTCAGACCCCCAGTGCCTGGGCGGATGAAAACGAGGAGAAGAGGCGGAGCTCTCACCAGCGCTCGGCGTCCTGGGGCAGCACTGACCAGCTTAAAGAGGTCAGGACGCCGTCCTCCTCCCCCACTCTCTTGTATTCAGGATGAAGCCGGTGCCCTGTCTCAATCTCCCAGCATTCACTGGGGTGCAGACGCACAGCAGCGTGCTGGGAGGAGACCGTGTCAGGATTAGCATAGAGAGGAGTTCAGCGAGGCACAACCAGCATGGTGTCACCTCAAATTATAATAATGCCACTCTTCCCATATGGATGTGTTGACACCCTGCTCTTCCCTTGTCATACCCTCTTCAGCAGGGGTTCCCCATTTTAACAGCTATGGAAATTTCCATGGACTCCATTATGATGAAAGCAAGGATTTGTTTTAAGAATATAATCTAATGCTAAAATACGATGGGTTATTAAGTTTCTGTCTGACGATTTTTTTTCCTTAAAGGCATAACGTTTAGATTCTCCAAAAATCAAACAATCCCAATGCCACTACTATAGCCCAGAGCATCATCCAATACAGAGCCAATATTTTTAGTTACTAATTAATAAAATGAGGCATTTCACTTCACTTTTAAAACTGGATGTAATATGTTAATAAGGTAGCTCCCATTTATACATGTGGAAGTTACTACTTCCTTTAAGTGACCAGTAAGTATAACTCAAAAAGAACTATAACAGCTTTGGCAATAGATGATGGCGAACCACGCTGCTGTCACGCCATTAAAAAAAGATTTAGGTAAAATCATGGACCCTCTGGTTGTAGATCAGAGACTCCAGGGGGTCCGTGGAAGCCACGATGTGAACCACGCCTCTGTAGCAGCTTTATAAACTGCCCTAACTATTCAGCTTTTCATTCCTACCCTCTGCTGTTTTATCTGTCTTCTTCTTTTCTCTTCCTCTGTCTCTCCAACGAGAGTTCCTCCCTCCCCCCTTGTCACGGTGCTGATTAATTCCACATCCTGTGTAAGCGGTGGAATATCTGCCCGATGTACGACCTTGCGCCGCATTACGTTCCTTGACTCCTATACCCCGAGTGCACTGCTTCACATTCACATCCAGCTTCAATTGAGTTAATCATTCTCCTCCCAGTCACTGGGTCAGATGTGTTCCCTCTCTCTCTCTCTCTCTCTCTCTCTCTCGCACACACACACGCACATGCACGCACACACACACACGCGCACACACACACGCGCACACACACACGCACACACACACGCACACACACACTCTGTAGTGCAACTACAATCTATACAGCACTCCTGTCTGACGCAGCCAGCAGTTCTACTCCTGACCCAGCGCTGGCCTGCTCTGCACTGCCACACACACGTGCGCGCACACATACACACACACGCACATGCACACACACACGCACACGCACGCACATGCACAAAGCCCACACAGACCTATTGAGGCCTGCTGGCCCGCAAATGCGTCTTTGGGAGTTAGCGATTCTGCAGGCCATTGTGCTGGGGCTGAAAGAGATTACACGAACGTGTCATTAGCTTCTCCACTCCCTGCCATTACTCATTTATTGATTAAACGAGCCAGGCACTTCATTTCAGCCGGATATCTGATCTCTTCCAGCCGTACACCGTGCCCTCGCGCCTCAGTGTGCGAGGATGAGAGGTGGTATAGCAAGGATAGCGAGTAAGAAAGTGCATGTATTTTTGTTTTGTTTCTTGCGAGGAGCCAAGAGACTGGGATTATGTAATTGTATGTTCCTGTGTGTACATGTGTTTTGTGTGTGTATGTGTGTGAAGTGCAGTGTAGCAATGGTGCCTAAGGTAATGACAGAAGAATGCAGGGAGCCTGTGCCGGCTGCATGGGGTCTCATGCCTTTCTCTGTGCTTTCTATATTTCAGACTGCTCATGTGGAAGAACACAGCTCTCCATGCACATACATACACTGTGTTTACGTGGCCTTACTTTGTCTGTTTTGTGTGATTTTTACCTCCGTGCATGGCTGTCTGAGTGATGGGAAATGGAGACACTGCTGAAGGCTGAAGCCATTTTGAAATAGCGGTTAGTGACAAGTATGCTAACAATGTTTCTTTCTCTCTCTCAGATTGCTAAGTTGAGGCAGCAGCTCCAGCGCAGTAAGCACATCAGTCGGCACCATCGTGATAAGGAGCGCAAATCCCCCTTCAATGGCAACCATGCCGCCATTAACCAATCACAGGTGAGCTCTCTCTCTCCTTCTCTCTCTCTCCTTCTCTCCCTCTCTCTCTCTCTCTCTCTCTCTCTCTCTGTCATTTTGTCTGATCTTGTTAGAGGAGGGACGTTTCTGTGTTGCTGTGTTGCCAGTTGCTACAGTGACCCAGCAAACTCCATTGTATTTCTGTCTCATTTTCTCAACACTGTCCTTCCCGTTCTCCATTTCGCCCTTCCTATTTTTCTTTTCTTCAGTTTTGTCTGTCTGTGCTCACTTGCTTGTTCTCTTTCTGCATTTCTCTCTGTCTCGTTCTCACACCACGCTGAAGTGAAGCAGCTGTGAATCTCTCTTGGTTTAGATGAAGTATCATAAATCACTCTAGTGTTATGAAAGTTTCTGAATGTACCGCATAAGCACAAATAGGTTTCAGAAGGTCGTGATGGATGATGCAGTATGGGATATGGCCACGCTGTGATAAACTAAAGCTTAGTTTGGGCTGAGGACCCCCGCTTTCCTACGCGCGCACACAGTCCCAACTAGATTGTTTATAAATGCTGTATCCTTAATGACCTTCCAGAATGCATAATAGCCATGTTAATTACGCCATCACTTGTTGTAACAGACACGCACACACGCACACGCTCGCACATAAAGAGACTGAAAAGTGCTGGTGAGAGTGAATGAGAGTGCAGGACAGCCGTGTGTGAGGTTTGATCAGCGAGTGTGTGTGTTGGGGCTTAATCAGCAAGGCCAGGTGCAAGCATGAAGGCTCTCGAGTGTGAAAGGCTTCTCTTCATGAGCAGGGAATTAGTGAATAAATTACGCCGATCACATTTGGGTCGGTCTTGCTCTCTTTTTTTTTGTCTCTGTGTGTGTGTTTTGTGTTTGCTCATGAATTAGGCCTGCGTGTGGCAAACGTCCTGCACGCCTGCTCTGTACTGTACTATAGCTGCCAGCCGGTCAATTAAAGGCCGCCCTCTGTCCGGCTGTCCCTCTCTGTGGGTGTCGGGTGAGGGAGACGAGCTTGTTGTGTGGCTACCTTTTTGTCTGAGTGCCTGTGGCAAACTAAAGCACCATCTGTCGCTCCACCGTATTGAGCTTGGCCCTACTGTACAGAGCCTATCCTTCTGATTTCCAAGAAACACAAATACCGAGCTCAGAACGCTCATGGGTTGAATTGGTTCTGCCAGGAACAAGAGTGTGTCATTAGTCCTCGCGCAGGGTGTAGTACGGAGAGGACAGGAATACTGGGTTGTTTTAGGAGAGCGCTTAGCTAGTTGTTTTTGTTTCAAACTTTCAAGGAAGTTTTTACAGTGCTGCCTGGATGAGAAAACATATGGAAAGATGGGGGTTTCAGTTCCAATAAAGCATATCTGACTTGAGGTAATATAGTCACAAAATGCACAAATTAATGCCTTAATTATTCTCTGCAGTGAGTAGTTTTTTATTTGCCATTGCTGCCAGATCTATATAGTGGTATAGCGGGAGTTTTTTTTTCCTTCTTGGAGACTTTATTGTCTCAACGAGGTTTATTTGCTTGGGGGTTCCTTGTCTAAAGCTGCTCTGCTTCACATTAGGCCTAATGGAAAGCAGGTGAGAACTGGCTGTATAACCACGCTAATTCTACCAGACCGAAGTTTATTTGGACCAGAGGGACACAGGGGCTCTACTGCAGTGCCATAGCTGAGTTTGGCTGAGCTGCATTTGTATGGACATTATGGGAAAAGTACCATATAGTGATATTTCAGGATATTATATACATACAATACACTATGTTCCATTTTGCAAAGCAATAGTACCATATTCAGAAAGTAGGAAAAAAAGAGTTCAGTAATGTTTACATACTGAGGTTAAATAAGGAAGAAAACTTAAACTGGTTTTCAGAGTTCACTAACATTGTTGACATTTTTTTCTTGGATTTAAGTGAAGACTCTTTTTTTGTTGTTGTAACTTGACTCTGGTATGTTATTTAAGATGCCACTTGAAAATCTTCATGAATTCTCATTGCTCTAATAGGCAACCTAAATAGTGTTTCTTTTTTTAAGCATTAAATAATATGACTTTACAGCTTACTCGAGTCATTAAGTAGCCAGTGCATGATCCTATACAGGGTATTAGCTGTAGGATTTTGGACTTGATTTGCACTGGGACTGAGATGACTTCAACTCAGCTTGGATTTGTGAACTGCTGACTTCAGACTTGAACATACCCCTAGTGTATACACAGTATAGAGGAGGTTAATGTGGAGTGTTCCACAGTATTTGCCTCTTTTTATAATTATACATAAGTAGTCTGGCCTGTTCAAATCTCTGTGTTTATTCCACTCTGACACAAACTGCCACACCTGCCCTAATCAGAGGGGCACCTACTCTTTCTCGCCCACACGCCATCCCCCACTCTCTCATATGAGTTGCTGTTTCATACACTGAAGTGGAGGTGCAGCCTGAAAGGGCACACAGCATGACCCCTTGGAGGTAGGGTGTGGGGGGGCAACGTGGGCAAGTGTTGCATGTGTGTGTGCGTACCAGTGCTTGTTTTGCCTGTGCTGGGGGCAGGCTAAGAGGTGACAGCAGTGCAGAAGCCCTGTCCTGTTGGAGGTGTGTAAATCTGAGTTCTGTGGCTTAACAACAAACAGCTCTATCAGTGTAACTGGGCTTGACACTCTGCTAAAGTACTGTGCAAGAGGTGTGTGTGTGTGTGTGTGTGTGTGTGTGTGTGTGTGTGTGTAAGTGCAAGTGCTAATCAGTTCAGGGGTGTTAAAAGTCCACACACATGCTTTTATTGTTTAAGGCCCAAACCAACATGGCTGCAGGGTAGACTAAAGGCTTCTAACACACACACACACACACACACACACACACACACACACACACACAACCTATGCTGTTTTTCCATTCACTGTCCACTGAGTCTTATGTTACTCAGCTGCTTTGTCAGAAAATCAATGATTTTCTGTCGTAGCCTGATCTTTCCTGCCACATAAGAAAATGTCTGAGCATAGTTGGAACAAATCAAATGATTTCCTGCGTGGAGTTGAACTCCACAGCACCCACTAGCGTCTGCTACAGGCCACGGCTGTGCTGCTCTTGGCACGCTGGGGGGGAAATGATGAAGCGCTCTGCACCGTTCCGCTCAAGTTTGATCCTATTGCAGTGCGAGGAATGAATTCCAATCCATCAGTGCCCCTCTTCTGTGGTTAGCTTGTGGTTTCACATGTGTTTTTCTTGGATTGCTGCATTCATGAGGAAGAGTGGGTTGTTTGATGGCTGGTGATTTGTTTCAGCATTTTATTCAGATAGCAGGCCACAACAGAGAGAACAGACTTGAATTTAGTCTAAACTATGCTAAACTGTTGCTGGGAATGCATGGGTGGTTTTGTAGTCAGGCTTATGAATGTGTAGCAAGTCTCTGGAGGAAGAGAGAGGAAGTGTGTGTGTGTGTGTGTGTGCATGTGTGGTAGTGCCTTTGTATTCCTAAGGTTGTCCATAGTTCAGCTCTGGTAAACAGCCGTGGCCTCGTGAATCTCCTTCTTTTTATAAATGCCACGGCGGTGAAACGAGGCCGCGTGTGAATGTGCCTGTGGCAGCTATCAGAGCCAGGGGATGGTTCAAAGGGATTCTTCTATCTGACCTCCACATTTAAAGGCAGGGTGTAGTAACCAGAACAAACCCTGGAAAGAAAGAACACTCGCTTACTGCCAGTAAAAGCCTCACAACGATATAAATAAGCCCACTTTACCATTTAGGGCAGCTACACTTTGCTCCAACCTTGTGATGATTTATTCCGATTACAATTATTTCCAAACTTTCTGCACTTAATTACCAGGTGGTATCAGCTTAGACCATGTACAGTACATAATAGGACTTTTTCATCCTAATCTCTCTTTAAAATGTGTAGCATATGACCAATTAACATGGACAAGAATTCCAGGATTTCTCTGTACTGAGAAAAGAATGGGGAAAACAAATTATTCAAAATCTCACTAATAATGGAACCCAAAGGCAGGCTCCATCGATAATCTTTTAAAATGAGCAATGTGAGCTTAAAACTTTGCTATATACCATGTTATGGAGTTTTGTCCAACTTTTAAACATTAGAGCAGCACTGTAAAAGTAATTCTGGTTATTTAGTGCCTCTCTCAAAGGTTTTGTGGTGTCCATGGGCCATCACACCCACACATCATGTTAGTANACCACAAATTCCTCCTTCTGAAAATGTAGTACCATCTCAAGAAGAATGAATGCTAAGATTTTAAGCTGAATGTACTTATACCTTTGACTGAAAAATGCTCGGAGGAATTTTAGAGTAATGTGTTTCCCAGCGAGTTTTCAGCAAACAGGTTTTCCTTCTTGTCTCACTACAGGAAATGTGTTAAAAATTAGGGCAGTGGTTAGGACATTGGGCTATTGATTGGAAGGTCATGAGTTCGATCCCCAGCACCGCCAGGCTGCCACTGCTGGGCCCTTGAGCAAGGCCCCTAACCCTCAACTGCTCAGTTGTATAAATGAGATAAATGTAAGTCGCTCTGGATAAGGGCGTCTTCCAAATGCCATAAATGTAAATGTAAAAAAAAAAAAAAAGTCTGTTGTAACCATGCAGATGCTGGAGCTGGGGGTTAAGTTAATTTTAAAAAACTGCTGGAGTATTTCTTTAACATGGCAGTTATGCTTTAAGTTGCATTTCTGTACTGCAAGCCTCTATAAATCAGGAATTAATTTTCAATATGTAACAGGAAGGAAAATACAGAGCTGTCTGCACCACTGTAGCAGTCATTTAAATATTGTTCAAATTCTTGTTTGTGGCTATTGGACATACCACTGTTGGACAGAAGTGGTGGTGGACAGAAGTTGGAATAATTGTAGTGTTCATTTAAAGTTCTTCTAAAGTCTTAGTACTCATCTGTATCACTCTCTGTGACTCCAGGAGCCACAGAGGCAGAACGGCTATTTATGAGCAAAAAGGGGGTATTAACCCCAGTGTTCTCATGCCTCTCAGCCTCTGACCTCTCACAGTATACAAACAGCAGAGCACAACTCCCCCATGTGTTCAATCGCACACTTTCAGAGCTCAGGATCTGCGGTGTGCCGTCTACAGTGTAGTGCCTGGTGTCCAGTGCCCTTTGCTATAGTAATCACAAAGCGCTGGCCTTCCTAACTTTCATCCGCAGACCATCCTGATCAATGATCAATGGCTTATAGTGTGGGAATGACCCAAAGGGCCACAATCGCTTTGTCTCATCCTGCATGCTACTAAAGGCCCTGACACTTCAGACCAGCGGCAGTGCCCGTGTCCCAGCACAGCTCGCCACTGGAAATTTGACACGTAAACAAATATTTGTCTCCTAGTGAGCAGTTGCTAGGAAGTTGCCAGGAGCTGGACAGCATCACTTAACCAGCTTATTGTTTTCGGGTGACCTCAGAGGTCAGGGTTTGGCACAGTGTCTGCCGGTTGGTTTTACACAGGTCCCATGTTGCATTACAAAGTACAGGAAATAGAAAAGAATGCATTCTGTGAGCTTTAAAATTGAAATACGCGATGTCTCCTTTATTTAAATACACATACAGACACACCGTTCACCCAGAGGTCCCAGAGGGGTAAAGTTGTCCCGCACTGGGCGTGGTGTGGAGTGGTGTGGGGAGTTTAAAGAGGGCCAGGATGTATAGAGATGTTAATGAGGGTTCAGGGTGTAGGCTGATCCTCCATGCTTAAAGAGACTGTCACGACGGGGCCACACAGCTCAGCCACATCCTCCTAATGCACCCACATTGTTCCCCTTCACCCCTCAGCAAAGGGGGGAGGGAGCCCGAGAAAGAGTGAGAGAGAGGTGGATGATTTCTGGGACAGGCAAAGCTGAAGGGGGAGGATGAAATGGAGAGAGGGTGTGGAATGTGGGAATGGTAGAAATGTAGAGAGGAGAAGAACTCAATGGAGGGAGGGAGCTGAGAGAGCGAGGCAATCACAGAGCATGAGCTGAGGACTGCACAGAGCAGAGGGGGTGGAAGCACAGAAACTGCAGGAAGACGAGAGAGTCCTGCTCTTAAGATGACCGGAAGTCGGCTCTCGGAAAAGGTGACGTTCATCTTTTTTTGCCATCTGATTCAGACGTGGTCACTAAAGTCCGGCATGTACACGTTTTAGATGGACGTGCGGATTTGTCCGGTTTGTCTCTATATGTCTGAATATAGCCAGGAGCTCTGTGGCTCAGCAAATCAGAGACAAGTATCAAAAGTCTGCCAGGGAGACAACGTTACATAACTCTGGTATCTGCAGAGAAAACACTACACAATGCTGCAGTGATAGCCTGCAGTCTGTGTGTGTGTGTGTGTGCAGATTTAATGTGCTGTCACATACACCACTATTAGCATATGCTTATTATACAATGATAAAATTTGTTTGTCGAGTGTAAGAGCTCAACTGGGCGTATGCTACCTCTTGTGTACACGTTTTCATAGTCATGTCATTCATTATTTCCTCACCATGTTCCTTATCTCCATCAGAAAGGACATCATTTTCTGACACACACACACACGCTGACACAGACGCACACCGCTTATGCACTTCATAGCATGCGTTCCCAGAGCATAGACATACGGATTCACTTTCACACAAACACATTTTTCTGCTTTCTCTTCACACTGCATCATGGCTCTGCTCTGAATGTTTGTTTTTCAGGCACCCATCCCAAAGAGCATCCTGATCCCCATCCCCATCTCCAAATCCTCTGTCTCACGCTTCCGCAACAGCGTTGAGGGCCTCAACCAGGAGATTGAGCGCATCATTATCCGAGACTCAGGAGACAAAGATGAACAGTTTATTGTGAGTATCAGTCATAAACACGGTGTTGCGTAACACTGGGAGCTCTTGGGCTTTGAGCATGGAACATGTATGGGTTTGACTTAGTCACTGTGTACAGATACAGATCATGGTCTTACAACAGAAGATGCACATTGCATCATGCAATTTTAAAATTAAATACTTTATCTTCTGCTGTCTGAGAAGCCAACTGCAATAAAAACATAATGTTGAACCTATATGGCTCTTGAGTTGCCTAAGCGCCTTTATTTTGGCTGGGGGCGGAGCTAATTTCTGGGCCAGAAAAAATTTAGCAAAAAACACCTAAAATGTACAAGTCAATTTGGCTCACTGCATGGCAATATTTTAAATCTCAGCTTTTGGGCATTTTTGACATTATATGACTATTAGAGGCCTTGGAACACTGTTAAACATTAAACAGATTTAAACAAAGTGCACCTTTAACCATGGCACCACTGCGTGAGTGAGACTAGAAATGTCATCGTGTATATCGTTCCCCACTCTGCAGCCTCAGGATGCCCCTGATGGGCACCGTGCTCCTCCTCCACTGTGCCAGCGCAGCGCCAGCTCTCGCAGCATTGACACACAGACGCCCTCAAGCATCACTGTGGGCAGCAGCCATAGCAACAGCAGCAGTCGGTCCCAGTCTGTCTCGCCCGCCTTCCTGAGCGTGCCCAATGAACCCTGCAGTGACAGCCCCTCTCCCAATGAGGAAACACTCAGTGAGTGTCGTGATAAAGGTACAACACACATGCACATGCGCACACACAAATATTGTATCCTCCCTTTAGTGGTATAGTGTTTACTGGTGTCCATACGCAGGTTTCCGCTACAGCAACCCTTTCAGGGAAATCAAGAATAGGTAGTTTTCTGTGGACCTGAAACTATTAAGGTGGAACTTGACAAAGTAAATATCACTGACTGGTCCAACACAAACCTCACAGAATAACTAACCCTCTTTACTTGCCATTTTTAAAAATCTACATTTAGTGAAAGCAAAGAAGTGACTTCTCCAGCTTGTTTTATACCAGAGGTGTTGTAGCACAACCAACAACTGGAAATGTTTGCCCTCCTTGTGTTTTTACACAAGTGGTGGGTCAGAATGTTTTGTGAGTGTGTTGTATACATGCATCTAATGGCACGCTGCTTGCAGCAACAGCAAAAAAGACTCAAAAAGAGACTTCAGCTAGCTTTAAAATCTATATTATTGCTCAACAAAGCCAACCAATGAAGTGCTTCATGTTTGATGGTGTCATACTTTTACTGTTCGCTGAAATGCCATTTCTAATATGCAGTTTGTGTTATATGTATCACAGTAGGAGGGTAAATCAGGAATGTGTTGAGGGACTGTTTGTTTCTTGTTCTGTTTTTTTTTTTTTTTAGTGCTTTATCTCACTGGTTTTGAGTTTAAATGTTAAGGACTAAGCAGTCATCCGTGGGTAAACTAACAGTAATTTATATTCTGCTTATAGATTTGACTCCTGGATCTCCTCTGCCCAAGTACGCATCTTCTCCCAAGCCCAACAACAGCTACATGTTCAAACGTGAACCTCCTGAGGGCTGTGAGCGTGTCAAGGTCTTCACTGAGGAAACACAGTCAGTACTCCTCCTGATACCCTCTTTATCATCTTTCTCTCTCTTTCCCACGTTTGTTTGTGGTTCTTTCTGCATCTGTTGGTCCTTGAAGTGATGACTGTGTATGGCTTTGATAGTGTCCTCAGTGCTGACTCGGTGTTTTTGACTGATTCTCACTGTCTTCTCCCTGTCCTCTCTGCGTGTGCCACTCAGGGCCAAACCTCCGCGTGAGATCCCACAGTTCCTGTGCCCAGACAGAAACAAGGTCAACTTCATCCCCAACAGCGGCTCGGCATTCTGCCTGGTCAGCATTCTCAAACCACACAGTCTAATGAGTGTCCCCACTGAGGCTGAACAGAGAGTGTCCCGCGGCACCAGCACCCTGTCCCAGTAGCCTTCCTCCTCTTCTTCCTCCTTCTCCTCCTCATCCTGCCTCGCACCACACGTAGGAGACACAGAGAGCTTGATATGCAATCAATCTACCAATCAAGTTTCCTGTCCCCCAAACTAAGCACAGCACACATTATAAATCAAACTAAACAGAAGTCACACAGCAAAAGAAAAGAATATGTAGGACTCTATTTTGGTAACACTGCTTATATTTGATAAGATAATGACATTTGCTATTTGCTATGCAGCTTTTTAGGTCAGTACTTGTACTACTTAAGGACCAGGAGGACATGTTTTGTGAGGGTTTGTGATAAGCATAGATATATTTTTATTGTTCCTCTACCTTTCATAGATATGAGTGAGTGGAGACGTGTGGATGAATATTTTGTATCTCTTATAGGACACACACGCAAAGAGAGCATCTGCTCATGTTTATTGTTCTTCCTTATTCACTCTGAGTGTGAGGCGTGAGAGACTGAGAAAATGTATCGTTTTCTAATAGCTTGCAGTGTATCTCTTTTAGAGAACTGGATTTTTCATAGAGTTAGCACAGTGCATCATTGAATACAAATGATATCTGAATATTTTGGATGATCTGACAAGACCAAGAGACCTGGTATGTAGAAGCTGGGTTGATGAAGGCCTCTGTCTTAGTGAGTGTTTTTTTGGCCTGCGCCCCTCTGTGTGTTTGGACCATGAGGTGGACAGCAGGAGAGACTAATATCAGACAGGCTGAACTCCACTGGCCTTTTACAGCCCCCAATATACCCCCCCCCCATACCCTCCCTCCTCCCCCGGTGGTCTGAGAGAGGAACGGAAAGTGCAGAGAAGAAAAGAAAAGAGCGAGTGCGTTCTGTGCTTCACGTGTGACGCTCTCTGATTCGACGTTGACTGGCAGGCGACAACAGCACAAGAGCTCAGCTAACGGCATGCTTTTGTTCGTGTGGCCGTAGAGCGCATTTCAGATGATTTTGGGTCCAAACGCTGAACTTCAAACACATCAGGGAACAAAGAGTGTGTGAGAGAGAGTGAAAGAAAAGAAGAGAGATGCAATGCTGAGGGCATGATGAATTAAGTGTGTGTGTGCATGTGAGTGAGTGTGCGCTCTCTCTTCTCTCACTCACTCACTGACTGATAAGGCCGAGACTGTTGAACCGAGGGCGCTGTGACACTGAGAGAGAAAATCTGGAATATGAAACCGCATCAAATGGATATTTAATGTCACAGGACTTCGCTTTAAACTGTATTTAATTAACAGTTTGGATATGATTGAACTGTGTAGGATTTCCACTGTCAAATCACAATTAATTATAATAATTTAGTCCAAAATGCTTAGAGTGTTCAGAAAACCTGCACTTATATTCAAGATTCTTCATATAAATCATAGTAACTTAAAATTGCACCGTAATGCCATACATTGTGTTTAGAAAGGTAACAATCCTACCTTCAGTGAACAATTCACACTTCTGCATACAGTCTACCAGCTTTCAGTTTTCATGTCTCTCAGATATGATAAAAAAAAACACAATCCAAAACTTGTAAAATAGTAATCATTCCCCGTCACTGGCTGCTTTTTAGCCACATCGCTTTTCCTCAGTGTCACAGAGCTGACTGTAATTATAAACACTGCTTGCCAAGTGTCTGCCATTCATGTTCTCATATATGCTGTAGGTATTTTATTTTGTATTGTGTTTTATGTTAACAACGTCATTGTTGTAATAATCAACTATTGGCTGAAAGGCAATAAGAACAGGCTGTTATGATCACTCTGTAATCCTGTCCAAAGAAAATGGCTGCTGTTGAAGCCAGGAGGAAGAGTGAGGCGGCATAAAACAACGATTCAGAGACAGTTTACTGTTCCGCAGTATCAATAAAAAAATAATCATCAGGCTCAAACCTGTGTAAAGTTCTAATGAAGACCAAAGCCGTGGAGTGCCTGCTTCAGTACGTCACACTAGTGGCTTGGTTTCTGACCTTCACTCGTTCCCTTGTTCATTGAGCAGGCCTGGGTTTGGGCTCAAGCTCTTGGGTGGAGCCCAACACACTTCTGTAGTATTGGGGTCCGTTTTTGTTTTGGCTTGTTTGTTTGTTTGTTTTTCACAACTGTTAAGGTATTATTTTGTGCTTTAAATAAAATAATAATGAACTTGAAAAAAATCGTCGCACTTTTTGCCAGTGTTGCAGATCAATTAGGCCCCACGTGGCTTATAGCTTTGAACACCTACCATTTCTAACTATTACAAGGTCTTAATCATCTGAAATCAGCTGATGGTTATCGCTGTAGGTCTGTACTCAGGAATGTACGAACATTAAGCTCTTCCCAACAACTACAAAATATTAACAGTTCTCTGTTTGGAAAATTGATGATGTATCTGCTTAGTATATGTGCCTATATTTAAGTAGAGTGTATGCTCAATGTAGAGACAGTGTTTAATGCATTTTTATAAGAATGGTGGCCTTCCTTTTCTCTTTCTAATTAGTGTATTTGTTAGTTTGAAAGAATGAGGAGAATGAGAGTGTCCTACATGGTTGGGTCACATTTACATGTTCATACACATTTGGAGAAACTAGACAAGCTTATCAGATTAGACTCGTGTTTTAGAGAGTTCTCTTCATGTTGCACATTTAGGTCTGCTCAGACACAGCTTAAACACTGTTGTGTAGGCCTCTGATCTCTTACTATGTGTGAGATGTCTGTCTGTTCTGTTCTTTTCGTTTTATTCCCATACAGTTCATGTACTCCATAATGTTCCTCTGGCTGTATGTAACTGAAAAAAAAAAATAATAAAGTTGCAGCTGCTCCAAATACAAAGTGAGAGGTGTTGGTGGTTCTGTTTTGTTCGTGTCCAGCTGGGAGGAGAACAGTGCTTTCCAATGACCAGAAAATTAGCTTGGCTTTATTAAATGATCTGAAACATGATTGCATGTAAGAAGTGCTAATCTGAAAGTCCAAAGACTTCCCAAGAATATTGAACAGGATCATTGGAGATGTTGTTCTGACCCTGAAATGAGCAGAAATCTCAAGTCATGTTAGCTTGTTTCTTTTGGCACTCAGGTTCATAAAGACAAACATAACACTTCCAGCATGTTTTCAGAAGAGCTCTCACATGCCACCTTGTGGAACAACAGAGCAGGTCTTGAATTACAAGGTTCAGTTTCAAGGAAAAATCCCTGAATTACTTGCATATTAATCTTTATAATTAATGTGATCTTCATGTCATCAGCATGTTGGTCTGTTTTCACAATGTTGTTTGACTAGCTGCTGATAGAGGTGCCAGTGGGAATTCGCTCTCACTTCATCTCTATTTAAGGAGACTGATGCAGCAATGCTTTAGTCCTTTAGTCTGTCCAGCTCCCTCACTTCCTCATCNCAATTCAGTTTTATTTGTATAGCACTTTTAACAATGGACATTGTCACAAAGCAGCTTTACAGAAATAAATGGATTCAAAAAATATCCTGTAAATATGTGAGCTTATCCCTAATGAGCGAGCCAGAGGGAATGGTGGCAAGGAAAAAACTCCCTGACACAATATAAGGAAGAAACCTTGAGAGGAACCAGAGTCAAAAGGGAAATCATCATCGTCTGGGTGCAATGGATAGTGCAATTATAAAAAAATCCCTTCTGTTATTGTGTACTATATGGACAAATAGTGTAAATGTGCAACCAGTAAATTCATCACAGTTTTTGCAAGAAGCCTGGTTGGTTAAAATCTAATGGAGTCCTGAGTATAAAGGTGCTCATGGCAACCGCAGCCCCAAAGCCACTATAGCAATCGCAGTCCAAGCAATCACAGTACAGCTCCCCATATGTGATCCCCAAGCCATCTCCCCAGCCCCCAGGTGTCACCATCCCCAGCAAACCAATTGGTTCTTCAGGCCATCCATATGGGACCCCAGCAGCAGTGAGCGAACTCAACCGATGAGAACTCCAACCAGAAGTAGGGCATCAGGCAGGTCCGGAGAGCAGAAGGGGTCAGGATCACTTTCATGCTAACACCACTGGTAATCCACTGTCAGTGTCATCTTGTAGATAAGTGACTGTCTCTGCCGTAACTTAATAGGTATATAGCTACGTAATAGCTGAATCATGTAGTTGTACTGCATTCTGGAACTTAGAGTCCATTATTTTGTTGTCTCCACTACTTCTGTGCTGGATTTGTCATTAATTTGGAACCGAACATCACTGCAAAATGGTGAGTTAGAAAAGAAGCTCTTGCTCAGTTGTTTTTAGGTGTTAACAGCGAAACCAGAACGCTATACCTTAAATTAACTTCATTCATTTTAGCGTAGCAAATTCACCTAACAGCATGCCTTTGGGAGGTGGGGGGAAACCAGAGAACCTGGAGGAAACCCACATGGATACAGTGAAACACCACACAATCAGCAACCCTAACTCAGGAATGAACCTGTGAGACTACAATGCTTCCCATTGTATGGTAGAAAAAAATTCAATTTTACAGAACACATTTATACTATAATGGAGGGCGTAATATCAAAAAGATATGTTCCTCTGTAACTTCATACTCCTGCCTTTAAAGTCTCTCGAGCTTCACACTGTCATGGTACAGCTGCTAAGTCAATTATTTTTGTAATGTTTTGTCTACAGTGTTACAGAGTTCACTGGGCCACTCTCTCAACAGACTGTGGATGCTGTTTTTGCAGTGTGCTCTTCTGAGAGTGTGTTACATCCATTTGGGTGAAAGGTGTTTGAAACTGTGCAGTCATGCACATTTTCCAGCCAGTGTCCAGTGGTTAGCCCACCCCCATTTTTTGTGTATGTGGAGACAAAATTGTTCGCACAGAGTCCAGTACAGAGATCTTGTCCAAACAGGGACTTTTTTCCCTTGTGACTCTGTAGCCTCATGCTCCCACCCTCAGAAAGCCCATATCTAATGAGGGGCCATTAACCAGCTGTCTAACAGGGACAAGCAACGCAATACCTGCACCTTGCCAATCAATATCACATTATCACTGCAGCACAACCCGAATCATGCTGAAACTCAGTATTACACATATATATAAAACAGATTTTACATAATGCTAATACAGCAACACAAAACTCAATGGCTACATTTATATGCCCATTATATACATTGAGTTATCTAAATGGTGCAATCTGATTGTCTGGAATATGCCTGTTTTAATTGGAAATTTGTTGCCCAAACACTTTACTCAGAAAATCCACTGAAAGGAGATATATGCACATGCTCAGTCTGCAAGGAATTGTGGGTGCTAACAGATGCTTAGCTGTAGGCTAGGTATTTAGGAATGGCAACTCAAGAATATTTACAACAAGCATGTATACAGGAATATCCTGATGCCTGTGCGAATATAAACATCATATTCGGAATATGGCTGCAACCCGACATGTAGACCTTAGATGGGATTTGATGTGCATGTGAATGTAGCCAATGAGTGAGTGAGTTGGGGGATGGGATGGATTTATCCAGAATCCATTCATGCACATATCCCGGACTCGGCTGGTCTGGTGTGCATATAATAAACGTGCAGGGAGGAGGGAGAATAGGCTGAGACCAGGCCATTTAAGTCCAGGTCACATAATTGGACGTGGCATGTGATTAGCACAGCAAGGGGTTTAACTGAATAGGCCAGGATCCCTCTCATTTTGATATGTTCAAACTACAATCTGCTTTTGTGAGAATCCATAGGAACTATATAGTTCACATACTTGCAAGCCATTTCCACTGATGGCTTTACACATGCATGCACACTCTCACTCTTACCCACAATCCTCTAGTCCATCTCTCACTCCTGCTTTTAGGTTGATAACGGACCCAGATCCTTTTTCCCTCAAAGGTAATGTATGAGGTTGTGTGAGACTGCTCGTCTCCATATCTCAGATCTCCCCTCGGAGCTGTTCTTTCTCTGATCTCCGTGCCCATGAACCATTAGGGGACAGGCTTCACGCCCAGCCTGGGATTACAGCCCCAGATTCCTCACTTTTTCCCTTCGCCCAGAGCGTGCAAACCCTCTTTGTTACGAGCTAAGCTCAGACGCTGTGGTGTTAGTTTAGACCTGACAAAGGATCAGCTGGTTCAACACAGTACTTGACACCAAGCCCACTTCTTCAGGTCCAGTGCCTACACCAGTCTTTTCCTGTTTTCAGTTAGTGGAATGCTGAGACAGGTTTCCTGCCGACAGACAGAAGGTTTAGTAATCATGACCAATCACTGTGAAGAGCAAATTCCACACACCAACTACTAGTTAGAGCTCTCAAGCTAAGATGAAGCCACAGAATAAAATGGTCAAGTATGATATTAACTCAGACTTTCTATTAAGTCTTTTTGACCTAAAATTTAATACAGATCAGCACTGATGTGCTGCCAGCTAGGTTTGTAGTTTTCCTGAGGAATTTGCTAATTTCCTTACTTTCTTTAAAAAGGAGATATAATTAAGTTTCTTTTGAACCGCATATTAAACTGAACCAAAGAAAACATCTCTCCATCTCCAGATTTTAAGCATCTTGTCTGCCAAACTTCAGTAGCTTGCCTACTCTAATACTTTACAATGTGCAACAATCTGTTAAAGTACTTGCTTTATTAACTTCAGCTTCATGTCTGAGAGACATGTAGGATATCAAGAAATAAGAGAAAAATGTGCCCAAGAGTCCATCGCTATGAATTCCTAGGGACAGAGTCGGACCTGATCCAGCTTCTCCCACCGGGGCGGAGTTGAGCCAAAAGTGCAGAAGGTGGATACAACTCAGTGTATTTCAGGCTAAGTGTCTTTAATGGGCTGTTTTGTGTTGTACAGCATTGTGTGAGTTTGGGGTTAGGGGTTAGGCTTAGGCTTATAGAGGGACATGGATCAGATCCTACTCCATCCAATGGATTTTTGTTTCTGCAAGAGGACTGTCTTCAAACGTGGGAGAGTGTGTGACTCTCAGCAGCCTGACTACTGCTTGAGTCTGTTTGATATTGAACTTCTCAACATGGTTTGAGGCAAAGATAAACTGGTAGTTGTAACCGTGCCTTACTTTTTAGAAACATTAGCCTGTACAAATCAACAGATGTGAATTTCAAACACTAAACATATTTACTGAATACATTTGGGGAAAATGTGTACTTTTCCTTTTTCTTTGCCTGAACTGTGACCAGTTTAAACTCAGGAAGGATTGTTAATTAGCCTTGAGTTGAATCAGGTGTATTAAAGAAGGAATAATGGTAAAAGCCTGAAACAGCATGATTGGGAAACACTGGAGTCGATTATTGTTTAAACAGAGTGAAATCATTTCTGGAACCTTTAAAAAAATTGCCATGAACCACTTATTTGTGTCTGTTTGATATTTTACTGAGAATGTTATTCTTAGCTGACAGAGAACGAATTGTTTTTTCATCCAACCAGCATGGACTAACACAACAAGAGGTAATTGTATTTCAACATCAAAATATTCATGATTGGTTTCCTTACCATCTGGAATGCTTGTTCGGTCTCATGTGTGGTACTGTTTGCACCGGGCCACCTACAGAGATCTTGTACATCGTAATTGTAGTCATAGATTAAAGGGGGCATTTGCAATGTTGGAAAGTGTTTCTAGACCTGCAATGATCATATCATTTTAAGAATGCCCCAGAAACAAATGTGATTTGCAATATTGAATTGCAGTGGAGCTGGATAATTTCTTCCCTTCGTGCTACTTTTTAAAATATTCCAACCCAGAAATGAGCAAGTAGCTCCACACACAGTAAAAACAGAGCTGCTCAGCCTCACCTGTTTTCCACAAAAGACGATTCACAAGGCATGTTTATTTTTCCAAAACCAAAAAAATGGTGGCAGGGTGTGGTTAGAAAGGAATAGGCAATTTAAAAAACAAAAAAAATGTAATTGCAGATCTTATACAGCAGAGGGCTCTAAAATTAAAAACTGCACTTTTACTCTTAACCCTTTACTGCACATTGTTGCCATATGGCAACAATTTACAAATTACCCCCTAATTTTTTTTTTTTGAATTTTGAAATATATTTTTATTTCTTGAATTAATTCAAGTAATAAAAATCCATAAAAAATAAATAAATAATTCATGCAATAGAGGGTTAATATCTGACAAAATTACAGCGTCTTTGGACATCATGGAACATGTGTTAAGGGCCTTTCATATAATCATATTTTTAAAAAAAAATATCTTCTGAAGTAAAAACAAACTTCACAGATGCCAACTCTCACAAACACAGGTAAATTTATATCTATATCTATATCTATATATATATATATATATATATATATATAAAATGTGTCAACTTATACTGGCCTTCATTCCTCTAATCTGTAATATGATAAGATACTTTAGGGTATGTTCTGGATATTTTTTCATCTATCTTCTTCAGATGTGTTGGTGCCTCCATTGAAGCCTGTACTTGCAAGTACATCAGTCATGGAGACTTTTTCCCCCAGAGCATCTATTTTAGTGACAGTTGTCAGGATGTGAAGACATTGTTGCTGCAGCATTTTTAAAAATAATTCCAGTAAATTTAAATATATTGAGTGATCCTTCATTTGAACTTGGCAAACTTGGCTTATGAGATGTGTTTGATGTGGAGCAGAAGACTGGCAACTCCTACCATGGTTACTGTAATACAGAGGCAGAGCTGGAGGCTGAGTGGTTCCTGCATACGCAGCTGACTCACTGTGTGCTTGGCACCCGCCAATCGCTCTCACCAGCCAAACCTGCTATCTGCCTTAAGTGGCTGTTTCAGTGTCTTAAGATCGTATTCCCCCGTGAGACGAGTGTGTTTCTTTCAGCTGATTATATAGCCTCTCATGAATAATATTCACTGAATTTTGTCATTGTATTGCTCTCACTTACTGTGTAGATGCACTGTGTACAAGTTTCCTGTATAGAGTCACCCAAAATGGACAAGAAGGTTGTATGGCAAGAGCAGAAGAAAGCCTTCTTCAACCTAAAGAGGAATTTGCAGGATACTCAGTGTTGTTCAGGATTCTAATATAATACTGATAAGTAAGGGACAAATCATGACAGAGTATGCTGATTTAGGACAATAGTCTGGAACAGGTGTTAAGGGCTTTTGACTATGTTTAAAAAGCTTTAAGATAAGATAACTTTCAACTCCCAGAAGAAAGACCTCTTGGAACACTAGAAGTGACACTCTCTCAGCAGAGGCTGTTCAGCTCTTCAGCTCTGAGCTTCCTGCAGCCCAAAATCTTTTCACAGTTGCAGATAAGACCATGCTGAATACTTTCTCTTTCAGAGAGAGAGAGAGAGAGAGAGAGAGAGAGAGAGAGAGATGTTACACGTGTCAGGGATCATACCAAGCTGCAGAGCTGCAGTAATCATGTGTAGTGCTGAAGTTCTCTTTTTTTCCTGGAAACATTTGTTCGAAACACTCTGCACTAGCCTATGTAATAGCTTAAGGGTGAGCAATTTAGTTGAATACTGACTTCAGACATGACATGAAGCTCAGTCTCAGATATGAATCAGAATTTAAATAGTCTAGACGGCTTTGTATTGTCTTGTTCATGTCCAGGTTTGGTGCTTCACTGAACTTTCTTAATAACCTAGAGTATTCTCAGGACCCTTATATGAGCAAATCCTTAAAAGTTGTAACTTGCCTGAAATGATAAAAATCTAGTATTAAATAGCCTTAAATTCCAATTATGGTCTTTGGGCTTTGCTTAGATTATACTCTCTAGGGTATTGTTAATGTAGTGTTGTTTTCAAAGCAGATTTAATTAAAAGGAAATTATAAAAAAGTATAAATAAACCATGACACACAGTAAACCGAGGCTAATGTTAGCTATCACTGCAGACTTTGTTGCAATATTTAATTTTCTTTTTAATACAGAACTAGATGGTTATGGTGTATATTATGGATTTCCCTGTCTAGTTGCAGTACATGTTCATGTCCAGCAGAGGGCGCACTCGCACAGCAGTCCTTGAGCTTGAGTCCTTGAGCACAATGCGTTCTTGAGCCCCTGTGTGGAACCTGGAGCCCCTGTCTGCAACCTCCACATAGCATGGCCCAGATCTTACTGGAAGATGGATAGACAATATCAGTGCAGAATGTGGACCAGTACAACATGGGAAAGATCTCTCTAAAACCTTATAGTATTCATTTTACAGAACCAGGTTTTCAGGAGTCAGTAGTCATGTTTGGAAACATAGAAGAGAAGATCCAGTGCACAAAGTGTTTCTGCTGGAGTATGACTGAACTATTATGGAATGATGAGCAAACCATATACAAATTTGTTTAGTTCAATCTTGAATCATATTTCCTATACAGTTTTCCATATCCTATTCACAAACACAGCAACGGAGTGAATAGTTCTCCACAGCATTATAGAACTAGTCGTGTTTAAATGAATACTCACTTTCAGTCACCTCTTTATCCTGATCAGGGTTGCGGTGGAACCAGAGCCTATCTCTAGAACACTGGCAGTAAAACAGGAATTCACCCGGATGGGTCCATTGTGGGTGAAAGATGCCCTCCATTCACACCTACGGCCAATTTAGAATAGCCAGTCTAACTCCTAGCATGATTTGGGGAGGTATTGTATTTAAGCTCGTTCTGCCATGCTTGTAGTAAATGTTCAAGATTAGATTGGCATTCCATGAGAAATTGGTTTTCCATAACTAATGAACCATGCCGGGCCTTCAGTTGAAGCATTTTCTTTTAATTATTAAAGATTAAGATGAGGACAGTTTCAAAAAAAAAAAAAAAGAAGGTTCTTTCAGAGCAAAGGGCAGACATTAAAAAAAAATACATATTAACATGTCTTGAGGTTGTCCTTTAATAGAGATGATTTTTTTTTTGATCACAGAACTGTGAAAATTGGCATTTTTTTGTGTGTAAGAGAACTCAGTTAACTGCAGATGACATTTTGCCACATTGTAAAATGTGGAAAGTAGGAAAGATAAAGCTTTTAGGTGTATCTGAACTGGTGCTGTATGTTTATCATGCTGTTTATTTATTTAATAAATGTCTTCAAAAGAAAGAAAGAAAGAAAGAAAGAAAAATCTGTAACATACAGCAACTAAATAGGAACAGGAAAAGTTTCCATACAAACTGTTGCATTTTATAAATGATCCAAGCTGCCTATGGCAGGGGTTCTCAAACAGTTTACAATCAGGAGCCACATTAACTACATAAACACATTTAAAAAAAAAACGTCCACTCAAGACAGATTTCTTTTTAAATCAGCAAACCATTTTTAAAAAATGCACATTATTTAGAAGTAATAAATAATATATAATGCAGTAATATTTTGGCTATTTATAGGAGCCAGAGGTATGTAACTTTCCACTCACAGAATCTTTTTTTTTTATTAAATTCCACCTGACATTATTTGTGTTTATATTAATGGCGGGTTGTGATTTCCACCACTGTAGCTAAATTAGAAACTCGATGACCCCCTGGCTTGGCTTTATGGGCCTCTGGGGATCCTGGTGTAAGAGGTCCTGAGAACAAAGGGACTAAGGGCACGCTGTCAGTACTATTATCCTGATCTATTCTATTATTCAAATGAAATAATACTTAACAGCCCAAAGATAAGATAACATAACCAGATTATTTAATCTGATAACACTCCAACTAGTGACTAGTTACATTTTTTTAAAAACACTCAAAACATGAAGTGTAAAAAAAGGTATTACATTCCTGGAAACTATAGTTGATTACAGTCCTTCATTCAGTATAGTTTCCATTTTTGGGCTGGAACACAAAAATAGCTAGAAGGTCAGTTTGGTCACATGGAACATCTGGAAGTGGAAGTGGAAGTGGAAGTGACTTTGTGGCCAAGTGTGGTGACCCATACTCGGAATTTGTGCTCTGCATTTAACCCATCCAAGTGCACACACACAGTAGTGAACACACACACACACACACACAGTGAACACACACCCGGAGCAGTCCAGTGCAATTCCAAGAGTGATATAAGAATGAGGAGTTTTAAATTTCAGCAAAATAGATGGATGTGATGAACTTTTTACTCAGATGTGTTACAGTCTGCTAAGCTCAGCCGACTGAAGTAGGAGAAGACCCAGGGCCGAGAGATGTTCTGCTTCTGTTTCAGACCCTCTGTCTCAACAAAAAGTCCTCTGTGGAACTGGAGAGTTTGCTCCAGTGCTGCCCTCTGCCTGTAAATCAGAATAGTGCAGTGCATTTAACCAGGTCTCACTTTTATTTGAAGAATACTTATTGAGATGGTTTTCCTTTAACTGAAATACCTATTAAACTCTTCTTCCCACATGGCTGCTTCCTCCTCTGCTCGTCTTCTCTCTTCCACTGCCTTCCTCCTCTCCTCTTCTTCCTCCCGCCGTCTGCGGAAGTACTCCTCTCTTTCGCTCTCATCCATCTCCTGCAATCTCCTATACTCCTCCTCCTTACGAGCCTCCTCCTCCTCACGCTGACGCTTTAACTCAGCTACACACCCCACACAACTGTACTCATTATCATAAAACATCTCTTATAGATCTCATCATGAGTGTGTGAAAGTTTGCATCCCTCAATATTTCTGTTACAAAAAAAAAACCATCTGGCAGAGATGTAACAAGAAGAAATCAGAGGATGCAAAAGAAGAAGTTGTTATAATATAGATCAAGTCTGGGCATACAAGCTAGTAAAGAAAACGTACCACATACACACTGACTGAACATTTTTGTTACTTGTAAAAATAAAGGGGCGTCAGAGAAACCTAACCTAATCTTGTCTCTATGAATTCAAATTCTGTCTGTTTTGTTCTAAGGGTTTGCAAACTTTGTATAGAAATGTAAAATGGTCTATTCTGCAATTTGTTCACTGATACTTTGTGGCCGAACTTGCAGATGTCTGTGTTTTGTGTGGCTGTGTGAGTCTCTCTCTCTCTCTCTCTCTCTCTCTCTCTCTCTCTCTCTCCTGTGAGACTATAAAGTGACTAATCTTTATAAGCAGCAGTAAACGCATGAAAGTGTACCTGCTCTTCTCATCTCCTCTTCATGCCTCTCTTTCTGAAGTCGTTCTAGATATCTCTTCTTGTTCCTTGTTTCATCTTGCCTCCTCCTCTCCCTCTCCATCTCAGCCTGCTCACTCCTCTGTCCTTCCTTCTCTCTCTCAGCCTGGCTCTGTCTCTCCTCTTCTTCTTTAAGCTTCCTCAACCTGGAAAATGCACCATTACATGACAAAAGTTTGATTTATTATGAGTTTTTGCTGACTTCGGTTATGATAGGAACCTGTAATGGAGTGTGAGTTGAACCTGGTCTGCTGTGCCCTCTGTCTCTGCTCCTCCTCCAGCTCCAGCCTCATTCTCTCTTCTGTCTGCTTTTTATCCTCCTGTCTCTTTCTCTCCTCTTCTTTCTCCTCTTCTTTCTCCTTCCTCTTCCTCTCCACCTCCAGCTGGCGACGTTCGGCCTTTGCGGCCAGTGCTGCTGCCACTCTGCTTTCCCTCGGGTTGATGACTTCTTCACTGCTCTTAGCCTGAGGAGATATAGATGATCTGAGCCATACATATCCACTAATGACCATATTTAATCATCATTATACCACAGCGCTGCTGAATTCTCAATTGTGATTGGTCAGAAGGTTTTCTGTAAGAGCAGCTCTGACAGTAATAATGCTGTACTGTGCTGTTAGTGTGCTGCCATTTAAAAAAAAGAAAAATGTATAATCATTGATATGGTGAATGTTTATTTAACGTTTGTAGAAGGAATCGAGGGTGTTAGCAGTTTGTCAGAGAAGTAAAGCTGTTCCTTTAATTTTTCCACCACAGGAAATTCTTCAGGACTGAGGGCTTCATTTTGCTGTTTCCTGGTAACAAGCTGCATTTTTGTCTTATTAAGTTAGAGAGGCGGAAAAAAGGACAAGCTTTTGAGGGAATGGCTGTTTATAGCTGTTCTAAATAATAGCAGGAACTAACCTATCTCATGGTGTTCCACAACATTAAACATACCTACAAATGCACCTCTAAACCTATAAAAAGTTTGAAACTTCATTCTTTAATAAATAAAAGAATTGTAAACATTACTAAATGGCTGTGGTATAACACTTTAGGACATGCTCTTATAGAAAACTGGGGAGTGGCTTGTGGTTTCTTAAACAACCATTTGATTGACACCACAGTGACCCAAAAATCTCACCACAAAGGTGGGAAAAATTATGCTGCTGCTTATCATAGCAACAACAAAATAAGGGAAATAATCATGCACCAGTTCTTCAGACAGTTAAAAGTGGCTCTTAAAGCAACCAAAAATGGTTCTTTTATGGCAAATTTATTTTTAACCCTTTACTGCATGGTGTTGCCATATGGAAACTATTAATTTATCTCCATTTTTTTTGTATAGACAATAATA